>CM076536.1:2414285-2544795 GCA_038429875.1 Poecile montanus | reverse complement strand
CCCCCTGAGACCCCCAAATCTCCCCCAGGGACCCCCAAATCCCCCCCCGAACCCCCAAATCCTCCCCCCAGGACCCCCCAAATCCCCCCCCACTAGACCCCCAAATTCCCCCTCAGGGACCCCCAAATCCCCCCCCTGGGGACCCCCAAATCCTCCCTTAAGACCCCCAAATCCCCCCATGAGACCCCCAAATCCCCCCCGGGGACCCCAAAATCCCCCCCAAATCCCCTCAAATCCTCCCCAGAGACCCCCCAAATCCCCCCCCGAGACCCCCAAATTCCCCCTCAGGGACCCCCAAATCCCCCCCTGGGACCCCCAAATCCCCCCTGGGAACCCCAAATCCCCCCCCTGAGACCCCCAAATCCCCCCTGGGACCCCCAAATCCTCCCTTGAGACCCCCAAATCCTCCCCTGGGGGACCCCAAAATCCCCCCCAAATCCCCTCAAATCCTCCCCAGAGACCCCCCAAATCCCTTCCAAGACCCCCAAATCCCCCCCGGGGAACCCAAAATCCCCCCCTGAGAGCCCCAAATCCTCTCCTGAGACCCCCAAATCCCCCCCAAATCCCCCTGAGCCCCTCGATTTTTGTCCCCTCCAGGTGTGACCCCTCCAGAGCCCCCAGATTTGGACAATAAATGGGAATTTTGGTGTTTTTTTGGGGTTGATTTGTTGTTTTTTGGGGTTTATTTGGTGTTTTTTGGGGTTTATTTGTTGTTTTTTGGGTTTAATTGGGTTTTTTTTGGGGTTGATTTGTTGTTTTTTGGGGTTTATTTGTTGTTTTTTGGGGTTTAATTGGGGTTTTTTTGGGGTTTTATTTGTTGGTTTTTGGGGTTTATTTGTTGTTTTTTGGGGTTGATTTGTTTTTTGGGGTTGATTTGTTGTTTTTTTGGGGTTGATTTGTTGTTTTTTGGGGTTGATTTGTTGTTTTTTTGGGGTTTATTTGTTGTTTTTTTGGGGTTTATTTGTTGTTTTTTGGGGTTGATTTGGGGTTTTTGGGGTTGATTTGTTGTATTTTGGGGTTGATTTGTTGTATTTTGGGGTTTATTTGTTGTTTTTTGGGGTTGATTTGTTGTTTTTTGGGGTTGATTTGTTTTTTGGGGTTGATTTGTTGTTTTTTGGGGTTGATTTGTTGTTTTTTGGGGTTGATTTGTTGTTTTTTGGGGGTTGATTTGGGGTTTTTGGGGTGTCCCCAGCCCGGGGGGGGGTCAGAGCTGCAGGAACTCGGCCACGAAGACCACCAGGACCTTGGCCAGGTCCTGCACGGTCGGGGGGTGCAGATTGTCCTCGGTGTCCCCCCGGCGTGTGCCACACCCGCGGGAACGGCGTCGGGATCAGGTGCAGCACAGGGACACCTGCGGGGACATTGGGGACATTGGGGACATTGGGGACATTGGGGACATTGGGGACACCTGGGGATAGTGGGGGACATCTGGGGACATTGGGGACATTGGGGACATTGGGGACACTGGGGGACATTGGGGACATTGGGGACAGTGGGGATAGTGGGGACATCTGGGGACATTTGGGACAGTGGGGACATTGGGGGACATTGGGGACATCAGGGGACATTGGGGACACTGGGGACATTGGGGACAGTGGGGATAGTGGGGACATCTGGGGACATTTGGGACAGTGGGGGACATTGGGGACAGTGGGGACAGTGGGGACATTGGGGACACTGGGGACATCAGGGACATGGGGACATCAGGGGGACACAGGGGGACATCAGGGACACGGTGGGGGGACACCCCGCGGGAACGGCATCAGGATCAGGTGCAGCACAGGGGACACCTGCGGGGACACCAGGGGACATTGGGGGACATTGGGGACACTGGGGACATTGGGGACATTGGGGACACTGGGGGACATTGGGGACAATTGGGGACATTGGGGGACAGTGGGGACATTGGGGACATTGGGGACATTGGGGACAGCAGGGACATGGGGACATTGGGGACATTGGGGACATTGGTGACAGCAGGGACATGGGGACATCAGGGGACATTGGGGACACCGGGGACATCGGGGGGACATTGGGGACATCAGGGACACACAGAGGGACACGGGGACATCAGGAGGACATTGGGGACATCAGGGGACATTGGGGACATTGGGGACATCTGGGGACACTGGGGACATTGGGGACACTGGGGACATTTAGGGACATCGGGGACACTGGGGACACCTGCGGGGGACACTGAGGGGGACATTGGGGACATTGGGACAGCGGAGACATTGGGGACATCTGGTGACACTGGGTGACATTGGGGTTGACACAGGTGACACAGGTGTGACACAGGTGACACTGGGGTGACACTGGGTGACACTGGGTGACACAGGGTGACACAGGTGACACCGGGGTGGTGACACAGGTGACACTGGGGTGACACTGGGGACACTGGGGTGACACTGGGTGACAGGGTGGTGACACTGGTGACACAGGTGACATTGGTGACACAGGTGACACTGGGGTGACACAGGTGACACAGGGGTGACACAGGTGACACAGTTGACACCGGTGACACAGGTGACAGGGTGGGGACACTGGTGACACAGGTGACACTGGGGTGACACTGGGGGTGACACAGGTGACACCGGTGACACAGGGGTGACACAGGTGACAACAGGTGACACAGGGGGTGGTGACACAGGTGACACAGGTGACACTGGGGTGACACAGGTGACACAGGGGTGACACAGGTGACACAGGTGACACAGGGGTGGTGACACAGGTGACACAGGTGACACTGGGGTGACACAGGTGACACTGGGGTGACACTGGGTGACAGGGTGGTGACACAGGGGTGACACAGGTGACACCAGGGTGGTGACACAGGTGACACAGGGGTGACACAGGTGACACCGGGGTGGTGACACAGGTGACACTGGGGTGACACAGGTGTGACAGAGGTGACACAGGTGACACCGGGGTGGTGACACAGGTGACACTGAGGTGACACAGGTGACACCGGGGGTGGTGACACAGGTGACACAGGTGACACTGGGGTGACACAGGTGACACTGGGGTGACACAGGGGTGACACAGGTGACAGAGGTGACACAGGTGACACCGGTGACAGTCACCTCGCTGCAGGAAGGGCACGTGGTCGTCCTCGACGGGCCCCGGGGCGGGGCTGAGGCGGAAAAACGGCGGAGCCGGAGGGGGCCGAGTGCAGGAGAGCCAGACGGCGGAGACGCTGCTCTGAGGGGACAGTGGGGACATTGGGGACATTGGGGACATTGGGGACATTGGGGACATTGGGGACATCACTGGGGACACTGGGGACATTGGGGACACAGAGTGCAGGAGAGCCAGACTGCGGAGACGCTGCTCTGAGGGGACAGTGGGGACATTGGGGACATTGGAGACACTGGGGACATCACTGGGGACATTGGGGACATTGGGGACATCACTGGGGACACTGGGGACATTGGGGACACGGGACATCACTGGGGGACATTGGGGACATTGGGGACATTGGGGACATTGGGGACATTGGGGACACAGAGTGCAGGAGAGCCAGACGGCGGAGACGCTGCTCTGAGGGGACATTGGGGACATTGGGGACATCACTGGGGACATTGGGGACATTGGGGACATTGGGGACATCACTGGGGACATTGGGGACATTGGGGACATTGGGGACATTGGGGACATGGAGTGCAGGAGAGCCAGACGGCGGAGATGCTGCTCTGAGGGGACACTGGGGACATTGGGGACATTGGGGACATCATTGGGGACATTGGGGACACTGGGGACATTGGGGACATTGGGGACATGGTGACATCACTGGGGGCACCGAGTGCAGGAGAGCCAGACGGCAGAGACGCTGCTCTGAGGGGACACTGGGGACACTGGGGACACTGGAGACACTGGGGACATCACTGGGGACACTGGGGACATTGGGGACATTGGGGACATTGGGGACATTGGGGACACAGAGTGCAGGAGAGCCAGACGGCGGAGATGCTGCTCTGAGGGGGACATTGGGGACATTGGGGACATCACTGGGGACATTGGGGACATTGGGGACATTGGGGACATTGGGGACATTGGGGACATTGGGGACATCATTGGGGACATGGGGACACTGAGGGGGCATTGGGGACATTGGGGACATCATTGGGGACACTGGGGACATGGGGACACTGGGGACATTGGGGACAGTGGGGACATGGAGTGCAGGAGAGCCAGACGGCGGAGACGCTGCTCTGAGGGGACACTGGGGACATCATTGGGGACATTGGGGACACTGGGGACATTGGGGACATGGGGACACTGGGGACATTGGGGACATCACTGGGGACATTGGGGACATTGGGGACACAGAGTGCAGGAGAGCCAGACGGTGGAGACGCTGCTCTGAGGGGACATTGGGGACATTGGGGACATTGGGGACATCATTGGGGACATTGGGGACACTGAGGGGGCATTGGGGACATGGGGACATGGGGACATTGGGGACATCACTGGGGACATTGGGGACACTGGGGACATTGGGGACAGTGGGGACATGGAGTGCAGGAGAGCCAGACGGCGGAGACGCTGCTCTGAGGGGACATTGGGGACATCACTGGGGACATTGGGGACATTGGGGACATTGGGGAGATTGAGGACATTGGGGACACTGGGGACATTGGGGACATTGGGGACACAGAGTGCAGGAGAGCCAGACGGCGGAGACGCTGCTCTGAGGGGACAATGGGGACATTGGGGACATCACTGGGGACATTGGGGACATTGGGGACATCATTGGGGACATCGGGGACATTGGGGACATTGGGGACATCACTGGGGACATTGGGGACATCATTGGGGACATTGGGGACATTGGGGACACTGGGGACATTGGGACATCATCGGGGACATTGGGGACACAGGACATGCTGCCATCCCGTCCCACCTCCCGACACCGTCCCTCAGTCCCTCGGTGTCCTCACTGTCCCTGTCCCCTCACTGTCCCCACGGTGCCCCTGTCCCGCTGTCCCCATCCCTGTCCCACTGTCCCCATCCCTGTCCCACTGTCCCCATCCCTGTCCCCATTGTCCCCATCCCTGTCCCCACTGTCCCCATCCCTGTCCCCATCCCTGTCCCCATCCCTGTCCCCATCCCTGTCCCACTGTCCCCATCCCTGTCCCGCTGTCCCCATCCCTGTCCCCATTGTCCCCATCCCTGTCCCCACTGTCCCCATCCCTGTCCCCATCCCTGTCCCCATCCCTGTCCCCATCCCTGTCCCCATTGTCCCCATCCCTGTCCCCATCCCTGTCCCCATCCCTGTCCCCATTGTCCCCATCCCTGTCCCCATTGTCCCCACCCCTGTCCCCATCCCTGTCCCCATCCCTGTCCCCATCCCTGTCCCCATTGTCCCCATCCCTGTCCCCACTGTCCCCATCCCTGTCCCCATCCCTGTCCCGCTGTCCCCATCCCTGTCCCCATTGTCCCCATCCCTGTCCCCATCCCTGTCCCCACTGTCCCCATTGTCCCCATTGTCCCCATCCCTGTCCCCATTGTCCCCATCCCTGTCCCCATCCCTGTCCCCACTGTCCCCATTGTCCCCATTGTCCCCATCCCTGTCCCCATCCCTGTCCCCATCCCTGTCCCCATCCCTGTCCCTGCTGTCCCCACGGTGCCCCTGTCCCGCTGTCCCCATCCCTGTCCCCATTGTCCCCATCCCTGTCCCACTGTCCCCATCCCTGTCCCCACAGTGCCCCTGTCCCACTGTCCCCAGCCCTGTCCCCATCCCTGTCCCCATTGTCCCCATCCCTGTCCCCATTGTCCCCACCCCTGTCCCCATTGCTGTCCCCATTGTCCCCATCCCTGTCCCCATCCCTGTCCCCATTGTCCCCATCCCTGTCCCCATCCCTGTCCCCACGGTACCCCTGTCCCGCTGTCCCCATCCCTGTCCCCACTGTCCCCACCCCTGTCCCCATCCCTGTCCCCATTGTCCCCATCCATGTCCCCCATCCCTGTCCCCGCTGTCCCCATCCCTGTCCCCATTGTCCCCACTGTCCCCATTGTCCCCATCCCTGTCCCCACTGTCCCCACCCCTGTCCCCGCTGTCCCCACTGTCCCCATTGCTGTCCCCATTGTCCCCATCCCTGTCCCCATTGTCCCCATCCATGTCCCCATCCCTCTCCCCATTGTCCCCATCCCTGTCCCCGCTGTCCCCACCCCTGTCCCCACTGTCCCCATTGCTGTCCCCACTGTCCCCATCCCTGTCCCCATTGCTGTCCCCACTGTCCCCATCCCTGTCCCCACTGTCCCCACTGCTGTCCCCACTGTCCCCACTGCTGTCCCCGCTGTCCCCGCGGTGTCGCACCGATGGTGACGAGGCGCAGGAACCAGTGGTGGGTCCGGGAGAAGTGGCTGTGGATGGCGGGGCTGGGGCCACCCAGCAGGTCCAGCAGCACCAGCAGGCTCTGGGGACACATGGGGACACTTGGGGACACTTGGGGACATCATGGGGACATCATGGGGACACTGCCATGGGGGCCACCCAGCAGGTCCAGCAGCACCAGCAGGCTCTGGGGACACATGGGGACACTTGGGGACACTTGGGGACATCATGGGGACATCATGGGGACACTTGGGGACACTTGGGGACACTGCCATGGGGCCACCCAGCAGGTCCAGCAGCACCAGCAGGCTCTGGGGACACTTGGGGACATCGTGGGGACACTTGGGGACACTTGGGGACACTTGGGGACACTTGGGGACATCGTGGGGACACCACCATGGGGACACCGTGGGGACACTATGGGGACACCACCATGGGGACAGGAACACAGGGACAGTGTCCACCCTGTGTCACTGACCATTGCTGTGACCTCTGACCCCGCGGGGTGTCCCCGTGTCGCCATCCTGGCCGCCAGGTGTCCCCAGTGTCCCCAGTGTCCCCAGTGTCACACTGACCATGGCAGTGACCTCTGACCCCGCGGGGTGACCCCGTGTCGCCATCCTGGCCGCCAGGTGTCCCCAATGTGTGACACTGACCATGGCAGTGACCTCTGACCCCGCAGGATGACCCCGTGTCCCCAGGTGTCCCCAGGTGTCCCCAGTTTGTGACACTGACCATGGCAGTGACCTCTGACCCCGCGGGGTGTCCCCAATGTCCCCAGTGTGTGACACTGACCATGGCAGTGACCTCTGACCCCGCAGGGTGACCCCGTGTCGCCATCCTGGCCGCCAGGTGTCCCCAGTGTCACACTGACCCTGACAGGTGTCCCCAATGTCACACTGACCATAGCTGTGACCTCTGACCCCGCGGGGTGTCCCCAATGTCACACTGACCATGGCGGTGACCTCTGACCCCGCAGGATGTCCCCAATGTCACACTGACCATGGCGGTGACCTCTGACCCCGCGGGGTGTCCCCGTGTCGCCATCCTGGCCGCCAGGTGTCCCCAGTGTCCCCAATGTCCCCAATGTCACTGTCACTGACCATGGCGGTGACCTCTGACCCCGCGGGGTGTCCCCAGTGTCCCCAGTGTCCCCAATGTCACACTGACCATGGCAGTGACCTCTGACCCCGCAGGGTGACCCTGTGTCGCCATCCTGGCCGCCAGGTGTCCCCAATGTCACACTGACCATGGCAGTGACCTCTGACCCCGCGGGGTGACCCCGTGTCGCCATCCTGGCCGGCAGGTGTCCCCAGTGTCCCCAATGTCCCCAATGTGTGACACTGACCCCGCGGGGTGTCCCCAATGTGTCACACTGACCATGGCAGTGACCTCTGACCCCGCGGGGTGTCCCCAGTGTCCCCAATGTCACACTGACCATGGCAGTGACCTCTGACCCCGCGGGGTGACCCCGTGTCGCCATCCTGGCCGCCAGGTGTCCCCAGTGTCCCCAGTGTCACACTGACCATGGCTGTGACCTCTGACCCCGCGGGGTGACCCCGAGTCGCCATCCTGGCCGCCAGGTGTCCCCAATGTCCCCAATGTCCCCAATGTGTCACACTGACCATTGCTGTGACCTCTGACCCCGCGGGGTGACCCCGTGTCGCCATCCTGGCCGCCAGGTGTCCCCAATGTGTCACACTGACCATTGCTGTGACCTCTGACCCCGTGGGGTGTCCCCAATGTGTCACACTGACCATTGCTGTGACCTCTGACCCCGCGGGGTGTCCCCGTGTCGCCATCCTGGCCGCCAGGTGTCCCCAGTGTCCCCAATGTGTCACACTGACCATGGCAGTGACCTCTGACCCCGCGGGGTGACCCCGTGTCGCCATCCTGGCCGCCAGGTGTCCCCAGTGTCCCCAGTGTGTGACACTGACCATGGCGGTGACCTCTGACCCCGCAGGATGACCCCGAGTCGCCATCCTGGCCGCCAGGTGTCCCCAATGTCCCCAATGTGTGACACTGACCATGGCGGTGACCTCTGACCCTGCCAGGTGTCCCCAGGTGTCCCCAGTGTGTGACACTGACCATGGCGGTGACCTCTGACCCCCCGGGGTGTCCCCAATGTGTGACACTGACCCCGTGAGGTGTCCCCAGTGTCCCCAATGTGTCACACTGACCATGGCAGTGACCTCTGACCCCGCGGGGTGTCCCCAATGTCCCCAGTGTGTGACACTGACCATGGTGGTGACCTCTGACCCCGCAGGATGACCCCGTGTCGCCATCCTGGCCGCCAGGTGTCCCCAGTGTGTGACACTGACCATGGCGGTGACCTCTGACCCCACAGGATGACCCCGTGTCGCCATCCTGGCCGCCAGGTGTCCCCAGTGTCCCCAGTGTCACTGTCACTGACCATTGCAGTGACCTCTGACCCCGCAGGGTGACCCCGTGTCCCCAGGTGTCCCCAGTGTGTCACACTGACCATGGCAGTGACCTCTGACCCCGCAGGGTGACCCCGAGTTGCCATCCTGGCCGCCAGGTGTCCCCAGTGTCCCCAGTGTCCCCAATGTCACACTGACCATTGCTGTGACCTCTGACCCCGCGGGATGACCCCGTGTCGCCATCCTGGCCGCCAGGTGTCGCGCTCCGTACAAGGAGTCGCTGTCGCTCCATTCCCCGAACGCCTCCTCCCCGTCCAGGAACAGCAACTGCAGCGTCACGGGGGGGTCCTGCAGGGGGGGACACACCTGTCACACACCTGGGGGACACCTGTGACACACCTGTCACACACCTGTCACACACCTGTCACACACCTGTCACCTGTCACACACACAACTGCAGCGTCACGGGGGGGTCCTGCAGGGACACACCTGTCACACACCTGTCACACACCTGTCACACACCTGTCACACACCTGTCACACACCTGTCACACTCCTGTCACACACACAACTGCAGCGTCACGGGGGGGTCCTGGGGGGGACACACCTGTCACACACACCTGTCACCTGTCACTCACCTGTCACACACCTGTCACACACCTGTCACCTGTCACTCACCTGTCACACACCTGTCACACACCTGTCACACACCTGTCACCTGTCACTCACCTGTCACCTGTCACTCACCTGTCCCACACCTGTCACTCACCTGTCACTCACCTGTCACTCACCTGTCACACACCTGTCCCACACCTGTCACACACCTGTCACCTGTCACACACCTGTCACACACCTGTCACACACCTGTCACTCACCTGTCACACACACCTGTCACACACCTGTCCCACACCTGTCACTCACCTGTCACTCACCTGTCACACACCTGTCACACACCTGTCACCTGTCACACACCTGTCACTCACCTGTCCCACACCTGTCACCTGTCACTCACCTGTCACTCACCTGTCCCACACCTGTCCCTCACCTGTGTCTCCCTGCGCCGCAGGTGCGTGTCCAGCGCGCTCGCCAGCTCCAGCAGGAGACCTGTCACTCACCTGTCACACACCTGTCACACACCTGTCACCTGTCACACACCTGTCACTCACCTGTCCCACACCTGTCACACACCTGTCACACACCTGTCACCTGTCACACACCTGTCACACACACCTGTCACTCACCTGTCACACACCTGTCACTCACCTGTCACTCACCTGTCACACACCTGTCACTCACCTGTCCCACACCTGTCCCTCACCTGTGTCTCCCTGCGCCGCAGGTGCGTGTCCAGCGCGCTCGCCAGCTCCAGCAGGAGGGCGCAGGGCACGGCGGCGTCAGTGGCACCCACGAATGTCCCCGAGGCCACCACCTTGGTGTCGTAGTGACAGGCCAGCGCCAGGCGCCGCGCGGCCACCGGGGCCACCGTGGCCACCACGCTGCTGAAGGTCACCTGGCCACGGGGGGTGGTGGCCGTGAAGGTGTCCAGCTCCAGGTGCCACCCGGCCCCCAGAGAGCGCAGGTGGGACACGATGTGCTGCCAGGGGACATTGGGGACGTTGGGGACAGCGGCAGGGTGGCACCCGGGGGGGGCTGGGGACATCGGGGGGACATTGGGGACATTGGGGACAGCGGCAGGGTGGCACCCAGGGGGGGCTGGGGACACCGGGGGGGACATTGGGGACAGCGGCAGGGTGGCACCCGAGGGGTCTGGGGACACTTGGGAGGGGATTGGGGACACTGGGGACACTTGGGGGGGTCAGGGGACACCGGGGGGGACATTGGGGACGTTGGGGACATGGCCAGGGTGGCACCCGGGGGGTCTGGGGACACTGGGGAGGGGATTGGGGACACTGGGGACACTTGGGAGGGGACTGGGGACACTGGGGGGACAATGGGGACATTGCCAGGGTGGCACCCGGCGGGGTCTGGGGACACTTGGGAGGGGTTGGGGACACTGGGGAGGGGATTGGGGACACTGGGGACACTTGGGAGGGGTCTGGGGACATTGGGGACAGCGGCAGGGTGGCACCCGGGGGGGCTGGGGACACCTGGGAGGGACTGGGGACACTTGGGAGGGGACTGGGGACACCGGGGGGGACATTGGGGATATTGGGGACAGTGCTAGGGTGGCACCCGGGGGGGGCTGGGGACACTTGGGAGGGGTCTGGGGACATCGGGGGGGACATTGGGGACATTGGGGACAGCAGCAGGGTGGCACCCATAGGTCTGGGGACACTTGGGAGGGGATTGGGGACATTTGGGAGGGGTCTGGGGACACAGGGGGGACATTGGGGACGTTGGGGACAGCGCCACGGTGGCACCCGGGGGGGGCTGAGGACACTTGGGAGGGGTTGGGGACACTTGGGAGGGGTCTGGGGACATCGGGGGGGACATTGGGGACAGCGCCAGGGTGGCACCCGGGGGGGGCTGGGGACACTTGGGGGGGTCTGGGGACACTTGGGAGGGGATTGGGGACACTCGGGAGGGGATTGGGGACATCGGGGGGGACATTGGGGACACTGGGGACAGCGGCAGGGTGGCACCCAGGGGGGGCTGGGGACACCAGGGGGGACATTGGGGACACTGGGGACATCACCAGGGTGGCACCCGGAGGGGTCTGGGGACACTTGGGAGGGGTTGGGGACACTTGGGAGGGGACTGGGGACACTCGGGAGGGGTCTGGGGACACTTGGGAGGGGATTGGGGACACCGGGGGGGACATTGGGGACACTGGGGACAGCGCCAGGGTGGCACCCGGGGGGGGCTGGGGACACCGGGGGGACATTGGGGACACTGGGGACACTTGGGAGGGGTCTGGGGACACTTGGGGGGGTCTGGGGACACTTGGGAGGGGTCTGGGGACACTTGGGAGGGGTTGGGGACACCGGGGGGGACATTGGGGACACTGGGGACATCGCCAGGGTGGCACCCAGGGGGTCTGGGGACACTTGGGAGGGGATTGGGGACACTTGGGGGGGGATTGGGGACACTGGGGACATTTGGGGGGGTCTGGGGACACGAGGGGGACATTGGGGACGTTGGGGACATCGCCAGGGTGGCACCCGAGGGGTCTGGGGACACTTGGGGGGGTCTGGGGACATCGGGGGGGACATTGGGGACATTGGGGACAGTGCTATGGTGGCACCCGGGGGGTCTGGGGACACTTGGGAGGGGTCTGGGGACACCGGGGGGACAATGGGGACATTGCCAGGGTGGCACCCGGCGGGGTCTGGGGACACTTGGGAGGGGTTGGGGACACTGGGGACACTTGGGAGGGGTCTGGGGACACTTGGGGGGGGTTGGGGACACTTGGGGGGGGATTGGGGACACTTGGGAGGGGATTGGGGACACCGGGGGGGGACATTGGGGACACTGGGGACAGCGGCAGGGTGGCACCCAGGGGGGGCTGGGGACACCAGGGGGGACATTGGGGACATCACCAGGGTGGCACTCAGGGGGTCTGGGGACACTTGGGAGGGGTTGGGGACACTGGGGACACTTGGGAGGGGTCTGGGGACACTGGGGGGACATTGGGGACAGTGCTAGGGTGGCACCCAGGGGGGGCTGGGGACACTTGGGAGGGGATTGGGGACACCTGGGAGGGGTCTGGGGACACTTGGGAGGGGATTGGGGACACCGGGGGGGACATTGGGGACACTGGGGACATTGCCAGGGTGGCACTCAGGGGGTCTGGGGACACTCGGGAGGGGTCTGGGGACACTTGGGGGGGTCTGGAGACATCGGGGGGGACATTGGGGACATGGCCAGGGTGGCACCCAGGGGGTCTGGGGACACTTGGGAGGGGTTGGGGACACTCGGGAGGGGTCTGGGGACAATTGGAAGGGGTCTGGGGACACCAGGGGGGACACTGGGGACACTGGGGACATCGCCAGGGTGGCACCCAGGGGGTCTGGGGACACTTGGGGGGGTCTGGGGACACTTGGGAGGGGATTGGGGACACTTGGGGGGGTCTGGGGACACTTGGGAGGGGTCTGGGGACACTTGGGGGGGTCTGGAGACACCGGGGGGGACACTGGGGACATTGGGGACAGCGGCAGGGTGGCACCCAGGGGGTCTGGGGACACTTGGGAGGGGATTGGGGACACTCGGGAGGGGTCTGGGGACACTTGGGAGGGGTCTGGGGACACCGGGGGGGGACATTGGGGACATTGGGGACAGCGGCAGGGTGGCACCCGAGGGGTCTGGGGACACTTGGGGGGGTCTGGGGACATCGGGGGGGACATTGGGGACGTTGGGGACAGCGGCAGGGTGGCACCCGGGGGGGTTTGGGGACACTTGGGAGGGGTCTGGGGACACTTTGGGGGGTCTGGGGACACTTGGGAGGGGATTGGGGACACTGGGGAGGGGTCTGGGGACACGGGGGGGACATTGGGGACACTGGGGACACTGAGGAGGGGTCTGGGAGGGTTTGGGGGAGGGGATTTGGGGTTTTTTTTGGGATTTGGGGGAATTTGGGGGGGTTTTGAGGGATTTGGGGGGTTCTGGGGGGGAATTTGGGGGCGTTTTGAAGGATCTGGGGGGGTTTTGAAGGATTTGGGGGTTTCTGGGGGGGGTTTTGAGGGATTTGGGGGAATTATTTGGGGGGGTTTTGAGGTATTTGGGGGGGTTTTGAGGGATTTAGGAGGTTCTGGGGGGTTTTTGAAGGATTTGGGGGGTTCTGGGGGGTTCTGGGGGGGTTTGAGGGATCTGGGGGGTTCTGGGGGGGATTTGAGGGATCTGGGGGGGTTTTGAGGGATCTGGGGGGTTCTGGGGGGGTTTTGAGTGATTTGGGGGGTTCTGGGGGGGGTTTTGAGGGATCTGGGGGGTTCTGGGGGGGGTTTTGAGGGATCTGGGGGGTTCTGGGGGAGTTTTGAAGGATTTGGGGGGGTTTTGAGGGATTTGGGGGGTTCTGGGGGGGATTTTGAGGGATCTGGGGGGTTCTAGGGGGGGTCTCACCTCCCGGGCCGCGCGGCTGCCGGGTCCCCCCGGGACCCTCTCGTGCAGGAGGGGTCTCAGGAGGGACCCCCAGAGCCGGGAGGGGTCCAGGTGGGACAGGAGGGTCCGCAGGGCTTCGTCCGAAGGGGGGCCGGGGGCGTCCTGGGGGGGGTGGGGGGGGTCTGAAGGGGTCCCGAGAAATTTGGGGAGGTCTGGGGGGTCCTGGAGGGGTCTGGGGAGGCGGCGCTGGGCGGTCCCGGAGCAGTTTTGGGGGTCCCGGAGCAGTTTTGGGGGTCCCAGAGGGTCCTGGAGGGTCTCAGAAAGGTTCTGGGGGGTTCCCGGAGCGGTTTTGGGGGTCCTGGTGGGTCTCAGAAAGGTTCTGGGGGGTCCCGGAGCAGTTTTAGGGGCCCCGGAGCGGTTTTGGGGGTCCTGGAGTGGTTTTGGGGGTCCTGAAGGGGTCTGGGGAGGGGGTACTGGGGAGTCTGGGGGGTCCTGGAGCGGTTTTGGGGGTCCTGGAGGGTCCCAGAAAGGTTCTGGAGGATCCCGGAGAGGTTCTGGGGGTCCCGGAGCGGTTTTGGGGGTCCCGGAGCGGTTTTGGGGGTCCCAGAGCGGTTTTGGGGGTCCCAGAGGGTCCTGGAGGGTCTCAGAAAGGTTCTGGAGGGGGTCCCGGAGCGGTTTTGGGGGTCCCAGAGCGGTTTTGGGGGTCCTGGAGGGTCCCAGAAAGGTTCTGGGGGGTTCCAGGAGGTTTTTGGGGGTCCCGGAGCGGTTTTGGGGGTCCTGGAGGGTCCTGGTGGGTCTCAGAAAGGTTCTGGGGGGGTCACAGAGAGGTTTTGGGGGTCCTGGAGGGTCCTGGTGGGTCCCAGAAAGGTTCTGGGGGGGTCCAGGAGGTTTTTGGGGGTCCCGGAGCGGTTTTGGGGGTCCTGGAGGGTCCTGGTGGGTCTCAGAAAGGTTCTGGGGGGGTCCCGGAGCGGTTTTGGGGTCCTGGAGCAGTTTTGGGGGTCCTGGAGGGTCCTGGTGGGTCTCAGAAAGGTTCTGGGGGGTCCCGGAGTGGTTTTGGGGGTCCCGAAGCGGTTTTGGGGGTCCTGGAGCCGTTTTGGGGGTCCTGGAGGGGTCAGGGGAGGGGGCGCTGGGGAGGGTGGGGGGGTCCCAGAGTGGTTTTGGGGGTCCCGGAGTGGTTTTGGGGGTCCCAGAGTGGTTTTGGGGGTCCCGGAGTGGTTTTGGGGGTCCCAGAGTGGTTTTGGGGGTCCTGGAGGGTCCTGGAGGGTCCCAGAATGGTTCTGGGGGGGTCCTGGAGCGGTTTTGAGGGTCCTGGAGGGGTCTGGGGAGGGGGCACTGGGGAGTCTGGGGGGTCCGGAGCGGTTTTGGGGGTCCTGGAGTGGCTTTGGGGGTCCTGGAGGGTCCTGGAGGGTCCCAGAAGGGTTCTGGGGTTTTCCAGGAGGTTTTTGGGGGTCCCGGAGCGGTTTTGGGGGTCCTGGTGGGTCTCAGAAAGGTTTTGAGGGGGGATCCAGGAGGTTTTTGGGGGTCCCGGAGCGGTTTTGGGGGTCCCAGAGGGTCCTGGAGGGTCCCAGAAAGGTTCTGGGGGGGGTCCCGGAGCGGTTTTGGGGGTCCCGGAGCGGTTTTGGGGGTCCTGGTGGGTCCCAGAAAGGTTCTGGGGGGGTCCCGGAGCGGTTTTGGGGGTCCCAGAGCGGTTTTGGGGGTCCCGGAGGGGTCTGGGGAGGGGGCACTGGGGAGTCTGGGGGGTCCCAGAGTGGTTTTGGGGGTCCTGGAGGGTTCTGGAGGGTCCCAGAAAGGTTCTGGGGGGGTCCCAGAGCGGTTTTGGGGGTCCTGGAGGGGTCTGGGGAGGGGGCACTGGGGAGTCTGGGGGGACCCAGAGCAGTTTTGGGGGTCCTGGAGGGTCCTGGTGGGTCTCAGAAAGGTTCTGGGGGGTTCCAGGAGGTTTTTGGGGGTCCCGGAGCGGTTTTGGGGGTCCCGGAGTGGTTTTGGGGGTCCTGGAGTGGCTTTGGGGATCCTGGAGGGTCTCAGAAAGGTTCTGGGGGGTCCCGGAGCAGTTTTAGGGGCCCCGGAGCGGTTTTGGGGGTCCTGGAGCCGTTTTGAGGGTCCTGGAGGGGTCTGGGGAGGGGGCGCTGGGGAGGGTGGGGGGTCCCAGAGCGGTTTGGGGGGTCACAGAGAGGTTTTGGGGGTCCTGGAGCGGTTTTGGAGGTCCTGGAGGGTCCCAGAAAGGTTCTGGGGGGGTCACAGAGAGGTTTTGGGGGTCCTGGAGGGTCCTGGTGGGTCTCAGAAAGGTTCTGGGGGGGTCCCGGAGCGGTTTTGGGGGTCCCGGAGTGGCTTTGGTGGTCCTGGTGGGTCCCAGAAAGGTTCTGGGGGGGTCCAGGAGGTTTTTGGGGGTCCCGGAGCGGTTTTGGGGATCCTGGAGGGTCCTGGAGGGTCCCAGAAAGGTTCTGGGGGGGTCCCGGAGCGGTTTTGGGGGTCCCAGAGCGGTTTTGGGGGTCCTGGAGGGTCCTGGAGGGTCCCAGAAAGGTTCTGGGGGGGTCCCAAAGCGGTTTTAGGGGCTCCGGAGCGGTTTTGGGGGTCCCGGAGCGGTTTTGGGGGTCCCGGAGCGGTTTTGGGGGTCCTGGAGGGTCCCAGAAAGGTTCGGGGGGGGTCCAGGAGGGTTTTGGGGGGGGGTCAGGAGGTTTTTGGGGGTCCCGGAGCGGTTTTGGGGGTCCTGGAGGGTCCCAGAAAGGTTTTGGGGGGGGTCCAGGAGGTTTTTGGGTCCCCCCGGGGGTTTCGGGGGGCTCCGGGACACGCCGGCATCCTTTGATCCCGCCCCAGAACGGATCCCGAGCGATCCGGGGCTGCCGAGGGTCCCCACCCAGCTCGATCGGTCCCGAAAGGTCGGGGGGGGGCTCCCGTTAACCCCCCCCCGTTAACCCCCGCGCCCCCCCCCCAATTCCCTCCCCGTTAATCCCGAGCCCGCTCCCCGCTCACCGGGCCGGCGGTTCCGCGCTCCCCGCCGGGCCAGGCAAGGAACAGCACGGCGGCGGCCGCCAGCAGCGCCAGCAGCGGCAGCAGCGGCCGGGCCGGGCGGGGCGGCCGCGGGAGGAGCCCCCGGAACCGGCCCGGTACCGGCACCGGGAGTGGCCCCGGGACGGGACCGGGACTCGAACCCGCGGCCCGCGGGCGGCGCGACCCGGCCGGGACCTGGCGCATGGCGGGGGCGGGGCCTCGAGGGGGCGGGGCCAGCGCGGACCAATCGCTGAGAGGGGGCGGGGCCTGAAGGGGGCGTGGCCGAGAGGGGTGACGTAACCTGCGGCCATTGGGCGGTGGGCGGGGCTTGAGAGAGGCCACGCCCACGCGGGAAAACGCGGGATGGGCGCGCGAACACCGGGACAGACGGACACGGGGACACGGGGACAGAGGGACACGGGGACACGGGGACAGACGGACACGGGGACAGAGGGACACGGGGACACGGGGACAGACGGACACGGGGACACGGGGACAGAGGGACACGGGGACACGGGGACAGAGGGACACGGGGACACGGGGACAGAGGGACACGGGGACAGAGGGACACGGGGACACGGGGACAGACGGACACGGGGACACGGGGACAGAGGGACACGGGGACACGGGGACAGACGGACACGGGGACACGGGGACACGGGGGGACACGGGGACAGACGGACACGGGGACAGAGGGACACGGGGACACGGGGACAGAGGGACACGGGGACAGACGGACACGGGGACAGAGGGACACGGGGACAGAGGGACACGGGGGGACAGAGGGACACGGGGACAGACGGACACGGGGGGACACGGGGACAGAGGGACACGGGGGGACAGAGGGACACGGGGACAGACGGACACGGGGGGACACGGGGACAGAGGGACACGGGGACACGGGGACAGAGGGACACGGGGACAGACGGACACAGGGACACGGGGACAGACGGACACGGGGACAGAGGGACACGGGGACAGAGGGACACGGGGGGACACGGGGACAGACGGACACGGGGACAGACGGACACGGGGACACGGGGACACAGGGACACCGGGACAGACGGACACGGGGGGACACAGGGACACCGGGACAGACGGACACGGGGGGACACGGGGGGGACAGAGGGACACGGGGGGACACAGGGGGGGACAGACGGACACAGGGGGACAGAGGGACACGGGGGGGACAGATGGACACGGGGACAGAGGGACACGGGGGGCACACGGGGGTGACACAGGGACACGGGGGGACACAACAGGTACAGGAATGGGACATGGGGGGACACAGGGGGGGGACAGATGGACACGGGGGGGGACAGATGGACACAGGGGGGGGACAGATGGACACGGGGGGGGACAGATGGACACGGGGGGGACACAGGGAGGGGACAGATGGACACGGGGGGGACACACAGGGTGAACACGGCCATCCTCCTTGGGACTGGCACCCCTGTGGGTGTCACCCTCAGCCCGTGATGTCACCGCCACCAGGACACTGTCCCGGACAGGTGACCTCATTTGGGGACATCCCTGGGACAGGCCATGGGGCTCCTTGGGGCTCGTGCAGGTCACCTGCAGCCACCACCCTCCCTGGTGCCACCAGCCCTTCTCTGGAGCTGTCACCTGGGCAGGGCTGTCACCCGGGCAGAGCTGTCACCCAAGCAGAGCTGTCACCTGTGCAGGGCTGTCACCTGGGCAGAGCTGTCACCTGGGCAGGGCTGTGACCCGGGCAGAGCTGTCACCCTGCAGAGCTGTCACCTGGGCAGAGCTGTCACCTGGGCAGAGCTGTCACCTGAGCAGGGCTGTCACCTGAGCAGGGCAGTCACCCGGGCAGAGCTGTCACCTGTGCAGGGCTGTCACCTGGGCAGAGCTGTCACCTGAGCAGAGCTGTCACCTGTGCAGAGCTGTCACCTGGGCAAGGCTGTCACCCAAGCAGAGCTGTCACCTGGGCAGGGCTGTCACCTGTGCAGGGCTGTCACCTGAGCAGAGCTGTCACCTGTGCAGAGCTGTCACCTGGGCAGGGCTGTCACCCGGGCAGAGCTGTCACCCGGGCAGGGCTGTCACCTGGGCAGGGCTGTCACCTGGGCAGAGCTGTCACCTGGGCAGGGCTGTCACCCAGGCAGAGCTGTCACATGGGCAGAGCTGTCACCTGAGCAGAGCTGTCACCTGGGCAGAGCTGTCACCTGAGCAGAGCTGTCACCTGAGCAGGGCTGTCACCTGGGCAGAGCTGTCACCTGAGCAGGGCTGTCACCCGGGCAGAGCTGTCAGCTGTGCAGGGCTGTCACCCGGGCAGAGCTGTCACCTGGGCAGAGCTGTCACCTGGGCAGAGCTGTCACCTGAGCAGAGCTGTCACCTGGGCAGAGCTGTCACCCAGGCAGAGCTGTCACCTGGGCAGAGCTGTCACCTGAGCAGGGCTGTCACCTGGGGAGAGCTGTCACCCGGGCAGAGCTGTCACCTGGGCAGAGCTGTCAGCTGTGCAGGGCTGTCACCTGGGCAGGGCTGTCACCTGGGCAGGGCTGTCACCCAGGCAGAGCTGTCACCCGGGCAGGGCTGTCACCTGGGCAGGGCTGTCACCTGGGCAGGGCTGTCACCATCCTGAGATGCCACCAGCACCGCTGCGCTGTCCCCACGTGGGGACGTCACCCTCGGAAGGACATTGTCCTTGGATGGGCTGCCAGCCCAGCTGGGGACATTGTGATGATGCCACTGTCCTCTCTGGGGACACCACCCTGCAGGGCAATGTCACCCTGCTTGGGGCCACCAGCCCAGCTGGGGACATTGCCACTGGCTGTCCCCACTGTCCTTCATGGGGACATCACCCTGCAGGGCAATGTCACCCTGCCTGGGGACACCAGCCCAGTTGGGGACATCACCATTGGCTGTCCCCATTGTCTGTCATGGGGACACCACCCTGCAGGGCAATGTCACCCGGCTTGGGGCCACCAGCCCAGCTGGGGACATTGCCACTGGCTGTCCCCACTGTCCTTCATGGGGACACCACCCTGCAGGGCAATGTCACCCTGCCTGGGGCCACCAGCCCAGTTGGGGACATTGTGATGATGCCACTGTCCTCTCTGGGGACATCACCCTGCAGGGCAATGTCACCCTCCACAAGGCCACCAGCCCAGCTGGGGACATTGCCACTGGCTGTCCCCCCTGTCCTCTCTGGGGACACCACCCTGCAGGGCAATGTCACCCTCCACAAGGCCACCAGCCCAGCTGGGGACATCCCCACCCCTTCATCCACACCCGGCCACCTCCACCCTGTCCCCTCCCCTCCCCTTCACGCTTCCACACTCCACCGTTCCATTCCTTTTTTTTTTCCATCCTTCCGCCCTTCCCGTCCCCGGAAGCATCCCCCGATCCGTCCATCCGTCCATCCGTCCATCCATCCCTCCGTCCGTCCGTCTGTCCGTCCTTCACCTTCCGTCCTCCCTGCGGCCGCCCGGGTTCACCCAGTTGTTGTCGTGCAGCCCCGTCCGGCAGCCGGGCGCGTCCCGGTCCGGCCGCCGGCAGCACATCCAGTAGGAGCGGCCGTAGGGGAGGTCGTGGTGGTAGGGCTTGGGGTGCCAGCGGCACAGGGACACGTCCCCGCGCTCGTAGCGCTTCTTGCACTGCTTGCAGGGGTCGTCGCGGTACAGCGGGTCGCGGTTCCAGCGGGAATCCGTGGCCTGCACGCCGAAAGTCTCGATGATGGATTTGAAGTAGTGGCACGAGCACTTGAGGGCGGCCAGCGCCTGCGTGGGCAGGTAGCTGAAGATCTTCACCATGACGTGCTCGGGCAGCAGCAGCATGTACTGCCGCGGCTCCAGCAGCCGCTGGATCTTGAAACGGATCTCCAGGAAATCGTGGGACACGTGCCGGTACAGCCGGCACAGCGCCGGGTCCCCGCCGGCCTCCCTGCCCGGCGACGCCGACGCCGCCGCCGGTTCCTCGTGCCGGCCGGGCAGCAGGAAGAGCTGCCCCGGCGGCGGCGGCTCGTCCGGCAGCCGCACCGTCTCCTCCGTCACCTGCTTGGCGCTGTCCTTGCCGAAGAACACGCACTGGTCCACCACGCCCGTCACCACCACGTCCACGTGGAAGCCGGACGCGCAGTCCCGCGGCGCCGCCGGACCCTCGGCCGCGCCGGAGCTCGGCTCCGTCGCCGCCGCCGCCGTCGCCTCGTCGGCGCCGTCCTTGTCGCCTTTGGCGGCCAGCAGCAGCTCCACGCCGGCGCGCGCCGGGCTGACCAGCCGGTACAGGTCGCAGGTGATCTGGTCCTTGGCGCCCAGCGCGCGGGGCCGCTCGGGGACGGCGCTGGCGGCCGCGGCGGCCGCTCGGGGCTCCCGCCCGCTGGAGATGCGGAAGGCGATCCTCACCTCGCCGGGCCCCGCCGCCGTGGCCGCTCCCGGCGCGCACTCCGCCGCGGATCCGCCGCGGCACAGCCCGTTGGGCCGGGCGCCGCCGCCGCCGCCGCCGCCGCCGCTGCCGCGCTCCCGGTGGTGCTGCTGCTGCGACTCGAACTGGGCCACGGCCGCGGCCACGCGCCGGCACTCGGGGCCACCGGGCGCCTCCAGCAGCACCAGCGGGGCCGGAGCGTCGCAGGGCCGGGGCAGGCTCTGCAGGGCCAGCGCCGCTCGCCGCTCCACCAGCGCCACCATCTCCGCCACCGACAGCAGGTCCGGGGCGTCGCTGGCGCCGTCCCCGACGGCGTCGCCGGGGGTGTCCCTGGGGGTGTCCTTAGGAGGGTCCTTGGGGGCGTCACCGGAGCTGGCGGCCCAGGGCGGGCCGGGCGCGGCTTTGGGGTCGTGGCAGCGCCGGCGCCGCTTGGCTTTGGAGCTGTCACTGCCCCAGTTGCCCTTGACCTTCATGGTGCTGGCGCGGCCGCCGGTGCCGCCGGCGCCGCCGGTGCCGCACTGGTGGGCCACGAAGAAAGCCACCTTCTCCTTGGTGTTGCCCGGTTTGATGACGTACCACGTGTCCAGCAACACCCGGCCGTCCTCGGCCGCTGGCGCCGGCGCCGGGCCGGGCTCGGGGGGCTCCGGGGGGGTGTTCTCGGAGGGGCGGCAGCTCAGGGGTTTGCGGGGGGCTGCGGGGGCGGTTCCGGCGGGGGCGCATGGCTTGTTCTGCGAGAAGGTGCCGAAGGGCCGCGGGCACCACAGCTGCAGCTGCGGGAAGGCGTTGGGCTCCATCAGCGCCGCATGGCACGGCCGCGCCGCCGGGGCCGCCCGCGCCTGTGGAGAGACGGGCGGTGATGGCGGGGGGACCCGCGGGGACATCACGGGGACATCGTGGGGGACCCTCGGGGACATCGCGGGGACATTGTGGGGGATCCGCGGGGACATCCCAGGGGACCTGCGGGGACATCGCGGGGGACCCTCGGGGGACCCTCGGGGACATCGCAGGGGACCCTCAGGGGACCCTCGGGGACATTGCGGGGGACCCTCAGCAACATCATGGGGGACCCTTGGAGGACCCCCGGGGGACCCTCGGGGACATCGCAGGGACATCGCGGGGGACCCTCGGGGGACCCTCGGGGACATCACGGGGACATTGCGGGGGACCCCCTTGGGGGACCCTCGGAGACATCCCGGGGGACCCTCAGGGACATCCCAGGGGACCCTCGGGGACATCGCAGGGACATTGCGGGGGACCCTCCCCGGGAGACCTTCGGGGACATCGCGAGGGACCCCCAGGGACATCGCAGGGACATTGCGGGGGACCCCCTCAGGGGACCCTCGGGGACATCACAGGGGATCCCTGGGGGACCCTCGGGGGGGGACATCACGGGGACATTGCGGGGGACCCTTGGGGACATCACAGGGGACCCCCGGGGGACCCTCGGGGACATCATGGGGGACCCCCAGGGGATCCTCGGGGACATCGCGGGGGACCCGCGGGGACATCGCAGGGGACCCTCGGGGACATCGCGGGGGACCCCCAGGGACATCGCAGGGACATTGCGGGGGACCCCCCCAGGGGACCCTCGGGGACATCACAGGGGACCCCCGGGGGATCCTCAGGGACATCGCCGGGGACCCTCGGGAGACCCTTGGGGACATCACGGGGGACCCTCAGGGGACCCCTGGGGGACATTGCGGGGGACCTTCAGAGGACCCTCAGGGACATCACGGGGGACCCTTGGGGGACCCTCGGGGACATCGCAGGGGACCCTCGGGGGACCCCCGGGGGACCCTCGGGGACATCGCGGGGAACCCCCCCAGGGGACCCTCGGGGACATCACGGGGGACCCTCGGGGGACCCTCGGGGGACATCGCAGGACACCCCCGGGGGACCCTCAGGGACATCACGGGGGACCCTCGGGGGACCCTGGGGGACATCGCGGGGGACCTTTAGGGGATCCTCAGGGACATCACGGGGACATTGCGGGGGACCCCCCCAGGGGACCCTCGGGGACATCACGGGGGATCCCCGGGGGACCCTCGGGGACATCACGGGGGACCCTCGGGGGACCCTCGGGGACATCACGGGGGACCCTCGGGGGACCCTCGGGGACATCACGGGGGACCCCTGGGGGACCCTCGGGGACATCGCAGGGGACCCTCGGGAGACCCTTGGGGACATCCCGGGGGACCCTCAGGGACATCGCAGGGGACCCTCGGGGACATCACGGGGGACCTTTGGGGGACCCTCGGGGACATCACGGGGGACCCTCGGGGGACCCTTGGGGACATCCCGGGGGACCCTCAGGGACATCGCAGGGGACCCTCGGGGACATCACGGGGGACCCTTGGGGGACCCTCGGGGACATCGCGGGGGACCCCCCCAGGGGACCCTCAGGGACATCATGGGGGACCCTCAGGGACATCGCAGGGGACCCTCGGGGACATCGCGGGGGACCCTCGGGGGACCCTGGGGGACATCGCAGGGGACCTTTAGGGGATCCTCAGGGACATCACGGGGACATTGCGGGGGACCCCCTCGGGGGACCCTGGGGGACATCGCGGGGCCGCGCCCCCTTCCCACGCGCGCCCCGAGCCCCGCCCCCTCAAGCCCCGCCCCCTCCTCAAGCCCCGCCCCCCTCTGGCCCCGCCCCGCCCCGCCCGTTTAACGCCTCATCCCCCGCGCGCGCGCCGGGCCGGCAGCCAATCAGCGCGCGGCGTTCGGGCCATGCCCATATATGGACGGCGGCGCGCGGGGGCACGGCCGGGCCGGGGGGCGTGGCCTCGGGGTGGGCGTGGCCCGGCGGCCCCGCCCGGTCCCGCGCCGCCGTCCCGGTCCCGCGTGGGCTCGGGGGGGCCCGGGGGGGGACCCGGCTCCGGTGTCCGGTGTGGGGAACGCGTTATCCGGCCCGGCCCCGCCGCGCTGGGGGCGCGGAGACACCGCCGGGCCCACCCGGCGCGCCCCGCGTGTCGGCTGAGCGGCGCCGTCCCCCCGCGCCGGTGCTCGGTGCCGCACCGAGATCCCCCCCCAGAGCCCCCGCCGTCCCCTCCGTGAGGCCCCGTGGCCGCTCTCAGCCACCGACCCGCAGGCTCGGCCGCTCGCCGGGGCTGCCCCGAGATGCCCCGCGCCCCTCCCCCTCCCGCGCTAAGCCGGGCCCCACCCGGTGCCGCCGCCCCTCCCCCGCTCACCGGGCAGTGCCGGGCGCGGCCGCTCCGCCTCTCCGGCCGCTTCCGGGGTGCCCCGCCGCGCCTGCGCACGTGCCCGCCGCGCTCCGCGCCTGCGCCGCGCGGGGCATCACGGGAGTCGTAGTCTCCCCGTGACGCTCGGCGCCGTCCCGCGGGGCACGCTGGGAGTCGTAGTTCCCCCCCCCACAATGACCGCACAGCACCCCTGGGTGTCACGTGGTTGGTTTATGTTTAGGGTACAAACCTGGGGACCCCCGATGTCCCCCACAGGACCCCAAAGCATTGAACCCCCTCCCCAAAATACCCAAATCCCCCGGATTCCGCCCTAAACTGACCCAAATCCCCCGGATTCCGCCCTAAACTGACCCAAATCCCCCGGATTCCGCCCTAAACTGACCCAAATCCCCCGGATTCTGCCCTAAACTGACCCAGAACCCCAAGGATTCCACCCTAAACTGACCCAGAACCCCAAAGCATTGAACCCCCCCTCCCCAAAACACCCAAATCCCCCGGATTCCACCCCAAACTGACCCTGAACCCCAAAGCATTGAACCCCCTCCCCAAAATACCCAAATCCCCCGGATTCCACCCTAAACTGACCCAAATCCCCCGGATTCTGCCCTAAACTGACCCAAATCCCCCGGATTCTGCCCTAAACTGACCCAGAACCCCAAAGCATTGAACCCCTCCCCAAAACACCCAAATCCCCCGGATTCTGCCCTAAACTGACCCAGAACCTCAAGGCATTGAACCCCCCTAAAACACCCAAATCCCCCGGATTCCGCCCCAAACTGACCCAAAACCCCAAGGCACTGAGTCCCCCCTCCCCAAAACATCCAAATCCCCGGATTCCGCCCTAAACTGACCCAGAACCCCAAGGCATTGAGCCCCCCTCCCCAAAACACCCAAATCCCCCGGATTCCGCCCTAAACTGACCCAAATCCCCCGGATTCCGCCCTAAACTGACCCAAAACCCCTCCCGCACCCCAAACTCTCGGAGCCCCCCCCCCCCCCCGCCCAGCACCCATGGGTGCCCCCCGCCCCTTCAGCAGCCGCTCTCGACCACCGGGCGCTGCCCCGACCGGGAGCGACCCCTCGGGGGGGCCCTGGCGGGGCCGGGGACCCCCAGACGGCAGCGCTGCCACCCCCGGCGGATCTCAGCCTGCACCTGCGGGCGGCATGTCGCGACATGACGCTGCGGGGCGCGGCACCCTGTCGCGACACGCCCGGCCGGTGACGCACCTCCTTGTTGGTGAAGCAGTACAGGACGCTGACCACCAGACCCTGGGTGGGGGGACAAGGGGGGGACACGTGTGGGGACACCCCAAATTACCCCAAATTAACCCCATGGAAGCCGCGTTTCGCCCTCCCCGGTGTCGCGGTGTTGTCGCGGTGTTGTCGCGGTGTTGTCGCGGTGTTGTCGCCCTCACCTGCAGCGAGGTGAGCAGCAGGTGAAGGCAGAGCCGGGCCAGCCTCAGGCCGCCGCCGCCTTCGCCCTCCCCGGCCAGGGCGAAAATCACCTCGTGCACTCCCAGCAGCGGGATCAGCGTCAGCGTGGAGCGCGCCAGCCTGGGGACACGCGGGGACACCGTGGGGACATCGCGGGGACACCGTGGGGACATCGCGGGGACACCGCTGGGACACGCGGGAACATCCCCGGGACACGCGGGGACACCCCCGGACACGGGGACACTCCCGGGGACACCGCTGGGACAGCCCCGGACACGGGGACACCGCTGGGACACGGGGACACCCCCGGCGACACCCCCGGGGACACCGCGGGGACACCGCGGGGACACCCCCGGACACGGGGACACTCCCGGGGACACCGCTGGGACACCCCCGGGGACACGCGGGGACACGCGGGGGGCACCCTGGGGACACCCCCGGACATGGGGACACCCCCGGGGACACGTGGGGACACGTGGGGACACCGCTGGGACACGCGGGGACATCCCCGGGGACACGCGGGGACACCCCCGGACACGGGGACACTCCCGGGGACACCGCTGGGACACCCCCGGGGCCACCTGAGGACACGAGGACACGCGGGGACACCGCTGCGACACCCCCGGGGACACCCCCGGACATGAGGACACCCCCGGGGACACGTGGGGACACGCGGGGACACCGTGGGGACACCGCTGGGACACGTGGGGACACCCCCGGGGACACGCGGGGACACGCGGGGACACCGCTGGGACACCCCCGGACACGGGGACACCGCTGGGACACCCCCGGGGACACCACTGGGACACCCCCGGGGACACGCGGGGACACCGCTGGGACACCCCCGGGGACACGCTGGGACATCGCGGGGACACGCGGGGACACGCGGGGACACCACTGGGACACCCCCGGGGACACGCTGGGACACGCGGGGACACCGCTGGGACACCCCCGGACACGGGGACACCGCTGGGACACGGGGACACCCCCGGGGACACTCCCGGGGACACCGCGGGGACACCGCGGGGACACCCCAGGACATGGGGACACGCGGGAAACCGCTGGGACACCCCCGGACACGGGGACACCCCTGACGACACGCGGGGACACCGCTGGGGAACCCCCGGGGACAGGCGGGGACACCGCTGGGACACGCGGGGACACTCCCGGGGACACTCCCGGACACGGGGACATGCCTGGGGACACGCGGGGACACCGCTGGGACACGCGGGAACACCGCTGGGACATCCCCGGGGACACGCGGGGACATCGCGGGGACACTGCTGTGACACCCCCGGGGACATCCCCGGACACGGGGACACCGCGAGGACACCGCTGGGACACCCCCGGACACGAGGACACCCCGGGGACACCGCTGGGACACGCGGGGACATCACGGGGACACTGCTGTGACACCCCCGGGGACACCCCGGGACACGGGGACACCGCGAGGACACCGCTGGGACACCCCCGGACACGAGGACACCCCCGGGGACACCGCTGGGACACGCGGGGACACCGCGGGGACACTGCTGGGACATCCCCAGGGACACCCCCGGGGACACGCGGGGACACCCCCGGACACCGGGACACTCCCGGGGACACGGGGACAGCGATGGCGAGCTGGTGTCCCCACCCTGCCAGGCTGCGGTGGCCGTGTCCCCACCCGCGATGTCCCCACCTGAGCCGCGTGTCCCCACCGCGATGTCCCCACCTGAGCCGCGTGTCCCCCCCACTCGATGTCCCCACCTGAGCCGCGTGTCCCCACCCGCGATGTCCCCACCTGAGCCGCGTGTCCCCACCCGATGTCCCCACCTGAGCCGCGTGTCCCCCCCCCGCGATGTCCCCACCTGAGCCGCGTGTCCCCCCCCCGCGATGTCCCCACCTGAGCCGCGTGTCCCCACCCGCGTGATGTCCCCACCTGAGCCGCGTGTCCCCACTCGATGTCCCCACCTGAGCCGCGTGTCCCCCCCGCGATGTCCCCACCTGAGCCGCGTGTCCCCCCCGCGATGTCCCCACCTGAGCCGCGTGTCCCCACCCGCGATGTCCCCACCTGATCCGCGTGTCCCCACTCGATGTCCCCACCTGAGCCGCGTGTCCCCGCGGGACACCTGGCGCGCGCGCACTTTGGCCACCAGGATCCGCACGATGCGCACGAACACCACGAAGTTCACCTGGCAGGGGGAGGCGACAGCAGAGGCGACACCCGCGGTGGCACCTCCCGCGACACCCGGACACCCCCCCCAAGCCACCGCCACCCCCGTCGCGATGTCACCCACCGCGACGGCCACCAGGATGGGACAGCGGATCAGCCACCACACCGCCACCTTCTCGTTGCGTTCCCAGCACCTGCGGGGGCGGCGGGGGGCGCGCTCAGCCCCCTCCCCAAAAGTGTCACCGATGTCCCCTCCGAGGGGACAGCGCGGGGACAGAGCGGGGGCAGAGGGGGGACAGTGTGGGGACAGGGTGGGGACAGCGCGGGGACAGGGTGGGGACAGAGCGGGGACAGCGCGGGGACAGCGCGGGGGACAGGGTGGGGACAGTGCGGAGACAGTGCGGGGACAGCGCGGGGACAGGGTGGGGACAGTGTGGGGACAGCGCGGGGACAGTGCGGGGACAGAGCGGGGACAGAGCGGGGGACAGCGTGGGGACAGTGTGGGGACAGTGTGGGGACAGAGCGGGGACAGGGAGGGGACAGAGTGGGGGACAGGGAGGGGACAGCGCGGGGGACGGGGGGGGGACAGCGCGGGGACAGAGCGGGGACAGGGAGGGGACAGAGAGGGGACAGGGAGGGGACAGGGAGGGGACGGGGGGGGACAGCGCGGGGACAGGGTGGGGACAGAGAGGGGACAGCGCGGGGACAGGGGGGGGACAGAGAGGGGACAGGGTGGGGGACAGAGAGGGGACAGGGAGGGGACAGGGAGGGGACAGGGAGGGGACAGGGAGGGGACAGGGAGGGGACAGGGGGGGGACAGGTGGCCTCACCCCTCGTTCTCGTACAGGTACCGCAGGAGGACCCAGGGGACAACGAAGAGCACGGGGACACCTGGGGTGGGGGACACGAACGGTTAGGGACAGCGGGGGGGGACACGCAGGTGACACGGGTGACACAGGTGACATTAGTGACACAGGTGGCACAGGTGACACGGGGGTACGGGAGGTGGCACGGAGGGGGACAGCGGGGGGGACACAAAGGCACAGCAGGTGACACAGGTGACACAGGTGACACAGGTGACACAGCGACACAGGTGACAGGTGCCACAGATGACACAGGTGACACAGGTGACAGGTGACACAGGTGCCACAGGTGACACAGATGACACAGGGGCACAGGTGACACAGGTGACACAGATGACACAGGTGCCACAGGTGACACAGCGACACAGGTGACAGGTGCCACAGGTGCCACAGGTGACATGGGGGCACGGAAGGTGGCACGGGGGGGGACACGGGGGGGACACAAAGGCACAGGAGGTGACACAGGTGCCACAGGTGCCACAGGTGACACGGGGGTACGGGAGGTGGCACGGGGGGGGACACGGGGGGGACACAAAGGCACAGCAGGTGACACAGGTGCCACAGGTGACACAGTGCCACAGATTACACAGGTGACACAGCGACACAGGTGACACAGTGACACAGGTGGCACAGGTGCCACAGATGACACAGGTGACACAGGTGACACGTGACACAGGTGACACAGGTGCCACAGGTGACATGGGGGCACGGAAGGTGGCACGGGGGGGACACGGGGGGGACACAAAGGCACAGGAGGTGCCACAGGTGCCACAGGTGCCACAGTGCCACAGATTACACAGGTGACACAGGTGACAGGTGACAGGTGCCACAGGTGACACAGGTGACACAGGTGACACAGGTGACACAGGTGACACAGGTGACAGGTGCCAGGGCCATGTCGCACCCCATCCGAGGAGGAGGAAGGCGGGCAGGCAGCGGCGGCCGGAGGTGGCACGGGGGGGGACACGGGGGGACACAAAGGCACAGGAGGTGACACAGGTGACACAGGTGACACAGGTGACTCAGGTGACACAGGTGCCACAGGTGACTCAGGTGACACAGGTGACACAGGTGACAGGTGACAGATGACACAGGTGACACAGGTGACACAGGTGCCACAGGTGCCACAGGTGACACAGGTGACAGGTGACAGATGACACAGGTGACACAGGTGCCACAGGTGACAGGTGACAGGTGACACAGGTGACACAGGTGCCACAGGTGCCACAGGTGCCAGGTGCCACAGGTGCCAGGGCCATGTCGCACCCCATCCGAGGAGGAGGAAGGCGGGCAGGCAGCGGCGGCCGGAGGTGGCACGGAGGGAGACACGGGGGGGACACAAAGGCACAGCAGGTGACACAGGTGACACAGGTGACACAGTGCCACAGATGACACAGGTGACACAGGTGACAGGTGACAGGTGCCACAGATGACACAGGTGACACAGGTGACAGGTGACAGGTGCCACAGGTGCCACAGGTGACACAGGTGACACAGTGCCACAGGTGCCAGGTGCCACAGGTGCCACAGGTGACACAGGTGCCACAGGTGCCAGGTGCCACAGGTGCCAGGGCCATGTCGCACCCCATCCGAGGAGGAGGAAGGCGGGCAGGCAGCGGCGGCCGGAGGTGGCACAGAGGGAGACACGGGGGGGACACAAAGGCACAGGAGGTGACACAGGTGACACAGGTGACACAGGTGCCACAGGTGACAGGTGACAGGTGACACAGGTGACACAGATGACACAGGTGCCACAGGTGACAGGTGACAGGTGACACAGGTGACAGGTGACAGGTGACAGAGATGACACAGGTGCCACAGGTGCCACAGGTGACACAGGTGACACAGGTGACACAGGTGACACAGGTGACAGGTGACACAGGTGACAGGTGACAGGTGACACAGGTGACAGGTGACAGGTGCCAGGGCCATGTCGCACCCCATCCAAGGAGGAGGAAGGCGGGCAGGCAGCGGCGGCCGGAGGTGGCACGGAGGGAGACACGGGGGGGACACAAAGGCACAGGAGGTGACACAGGTGACACAGGTGACACAGTGACACAGATGACAGGTGCCACAGATGACACAGGTGACACAGGTGACAGGTGACACAGGTGCCACAGGTGACACAGGTGACACAGGTGTCACAGGTGACAGGTGCCACAGGTGCCAGGGCCATGTCGCACCCCATCCGAGGAGGAGGAAGGCGGGCAGGCAGCGGCGGCCGGAGGTGGCACGGAGGGAGACACGGGGGGGACACAAAGGCACAGGAGGTGACACAGGTGACACAGGTGCCACAGGTGACAGGTGCCACAGGTGCCAGGGCCATGTCGCACCCCATCCGAGGAGGAGGAAGGCGGGCAGGCAGCGGCGGCCGGAGGTGGCGAGCAGGAGGCGCAGCAGGAAGAGCCCCTCGCCCATGGCCCACGCGTAATTGGCGCCCACGCAGTACTGAGCCAGGCTCTGCGCCACGCGACACGCGGGGCCCGCCTGCGGCGACACGGGGACACCACAGGTGACACACACACACAGGGCTGTCCCCTCCCCGCCCCGACACCGCCACCAGCGGCCACCAGCGGCCACCGGCGGCGGGTGACAGCCACCCCCGAGAGTGTCACCCGCGCCCGTGGGTGGCCCCGCGTGTTCCCCTCGGCCTCCGCCGTCGGTGTCCCCTCCCTCCCGTGAGTGTCCCCTCCCTCCCGTGGGTGTCCCCGTGGGTGCCACCCAGTCCCGTGAGTGTCCCCGGGGGTTGTCCCCGGTCCCGCGGGTGTCCCCGTGGGTGCCACCCTCCCCCGTGAGTGTCCCCGTGGGTTGTCCCCGGTCCCGCGGGTGTCCCCACGGGTGTCCCCAGGGCTGTCCCTGCGGTGTCCCCAGGGTGTCCCCACGTGTGTCCCCAGGATGTCCCCACGTGTGTCCCAGCGGTGTCCCCGGGGTGTCCCCGTGGTGTCCCCGCAGTGTCCCCAGGGTGTCCCCAGGGCTGTCCCCACGGGTGTCCCCGCGGTGTCCCCAAGGCTGTCCCCAGGGCTGTCCCCAGGGGTGTCTCTGCGGGTGTCCCCAGGGTGTCCCCGAGGGTTGTCCCCGTGGGTTGTCCCCGGTCCCGTGAGTGTCCCCAGGGTGTCCCCACGTGTGTCCCCAGGGTGTCCCCGCGGTGTCCCCAGGGTGTCCCCACGTGTGTCCCCGCGGTGTCCCCAGGGTGTCCCCACGTGTGTCCCCGCTCCCCCACGGGTGTCCCCGCGGTGTCCCCAAGGCTGTCCCCAGGGCTGTCCCCCGTGTGTCCCCGCGGTGTCCCCAGGGTGTCCCCAGGGTGTCCCCAGGGTGTCCCCGCGGTGTCCCCAGGGTGTCCCCGCTCCCCCACGGGTGTCCCCGCGGTGTCCCCAGGGTGTCCCCAGGGTGTCCCCACGTGTGTCCCCGCGGTGCCCCCAGGGTGTCCCCGTGGTGTCCCCGCTCCCCCACGGGTGTCCCCGCGGTGTCCCCAGGGTGTCCCCAGGGCTGTCCCCGCGGTGTCCCCAGGGTGTCCCCACGTGTGTCCCCGCGGTGTCCCCAGAGTGTCCCCACGTGTGTCCCCGCGGTGTCCCCAGGATGTCCCCGCGGTGTCCCCAGGGTGTCCCCAGGGTGTCCCCGCGGTGTCCCCAGGGTGTCCCCGCTCCCCCACGGGTGTCCCCGCGGTGTCCCCAGGGTGTCTCCGCGGGTGTCCCCACGTGTGTCTCCGCGGTGTCCCCAGGGTGTCCCCAGGGTGTCCCCACGGGTGTCCCCACGGGTGTCCCCGCGGTGTCCCCAGGGTGTCCCCGCGGTGTCCCCAGGGTGTCCCCAGGGTGTCCCCACATGTGTCCCCAGGGTGTCCCCGCAGTGTCCCCAGGGGTGTCCCCGCAGTGTCCCCAGGGTGTCCCCAGGGTGTCCCCGCGGTGTCCCCAGGGTGTCCCCGCTCCCCCACGGGTGTCCCCGCAGTGTCCCCAGGGTGTCCCCAGGGTGTCCCCGCGGGTGTCCCCACGTGTGTCCCCGCGGTGTCCCCAGGGTGTCCCCGCGGTGTCCCCAGGGTGTCCCCAGGGTGTCCCCAGGCCCACCCGCATGCCCAGCAGCTGCAGGGGGTGGCCGTGGCGGTGGCCGTGTGGCAGCAGCGCGTCACGCGTGAGGATGGCGCCGGCCCGGAGCGCGAAGGACACGAAGAGGTTGGCGTGGATCAGGTTCCGTGTGCAGCGCAGGCGCCTGCGGGGACAGCGACACGGGGGACACGGGTGGGTGACACGGGTGACACGGGGACAGCGACACGGGGGACACGGGTGGGTGACACGGGTGACACGGGGACAGCGACACGGGGGACACGGGTGGGTGACACGGGGGACACGGGTGACACGGGGACAGCGACACGGGGGACATGGGGGACACGGGGACACTGACACGGGTGACACGGGTGACACGGGGGACACGGGGACACTGACACGGGGGACATGGGGGACACGGGTGACACGGGGGACACGGGGACAGCGACACGGGGGACACAGGTGACACGGGGGACACGGGGGACATGGGAACAGCGACACGGGGGACATGGGGGACACGGGTGACACGGGGGACACGGGTGACACGGGGACACTGATACGGGTGACACAGGGACAGGGACACTGCCTGGGTGACACGGGGACAGCGACACAGGCGACACGGGTGACACGGGTGACACGGGTGACACGGGCGACACGGGTGACACTGCCTGGGTGACACAGGGACACTGACATGGGTGACACGGGTGACACGGGTGACACAGGGACATTGACACGGGTGACACGGGTGACACAGGTGACACGGGGACACTGACACGGGTGACACGGGTGACACGGGTGATACGGGGACAGGGACACGGGTGACACAGGGACAGGGACACGGGTGACACAGGGACACCGACACTGGTGACATGGGGACAGGGACACGGGTGACACGGGTGACACAGGGACACTGACACGGGTGACACAGGTGACACGGGGACAGCGACATGGGTGACACGGGTGACACGGGTGACACGGGTGACACAGGGACACCGACACGGGTGACACTGCCCGGGTGACACAGGGACACTGGCACGGGCGTCACGGGTGACACGGGGACACCGCCACGGGTGACACAGGGACACTGGCACGGGTGACACAGGGACAGGGACACTGTCTGGGTGACACAGGGACACTGACACGGGGACACCGACACGGGTGACACGGGGACACCGACACGGGTGACATGGGGACAGGGACACGGGTGACACGGGGACACTGCCACGGGTGACACGGGGACAGCCCCCAGGTGACACAGGGACAGGGACACTGCCTGGGTGACACGGGGACAGCCCCCGGGTGACACCGCCACGGGTGACACGGGGACATCCCTGGGTGACACGGGGACAGCCCGCGGGTGACATGGGGACAGCCCCTGGGTGACACCGCCACGGGTGACATGGGGACACAGCCCAGGTGACACAGCCCCACAGAGGTGACAGTACCCCAGAGGTGACAGTGCCCCAGGGGGTGACAGTTCCCCAGGTGTGACACAGCCCCACAGGGGTGACACAGCCCCAGAGGTGACACAGCCCCACAGGGGTGACACAGCCCCAGGGGTGACAGTGCCCCAGAGGTGACACAGCCCCAGGAGGTGACACAGCCCCCCAGGGGTGAAAGTGCCCCAGGGGTGACACAGCCCCAGGGGTGACAGTGCCCCAGGAGGTGACACAGCCCCAGAGGTGACACAGCCCCCCAGAGGTGACACAGCCCCAGAGGTGACACAGCCCCAGAGGTGACACAGCCCCAGCGGTGACACAGCCCCCCAGAGGTGACACAGCCCCCCAGAGGTGACACAGACCCAGGGGTGACACAGCCCCAGGAGGTGACAGTGCCCCAGGGGTGACACAGCCCCAGGAGGTGACACAGCCCCACAGGGGTGACACAGCCCCCCAGAGGTGACACAGCCCCAGGGGTGACACAGCCCCACAGGGGTGAAAGTGCCCCAGGGGTGACACAGCCCCAGAGGTGACACAGCCCCCCAGGAGGTGACACAGCCCCCCAGGGGTGACACAGCCCCCCAGGAGGTGACAGTGCCCCAGGGGTGACACAGCCCCCCAGGAGGTGACACAGCCCCCCAGGGATGACACAGCCCCCCAGGGGTGACACAGCCCCCAGGAGGTGACAGTGCCCCAGGAGGTGACAGTGCCCCAGAGGTGACGGTGCCCCAGAGGTGACACAGCCCCAGGAGGTGACAGTGCCCCAGGGGTGACACAGCCCCAGGAGGTGACACAGCCCCACAAGGGTGACACAGCCCCCCAGGGGTGACAGTGCCCCAAGGGTGACAGTGCCCCAGGGGTGACACAGCCCCAGGGGTGACAGTGCCCCAGGAGGTGACACAGCCCCAGAGGTGACACAGCCCCAGGAGGTGACAGTGCCCCAGGGGTGACACAGCCCTCAGGGGTGACACAGCCCCAGGAGGTGACAGTGCCCCAGGAGGTGACAGTGCCCCAGGAGGTGACACAGCCCCACAGGGGTGACACAGCCCCAGGAGGTGACAGTGCCCCAGAGGTGACACAGCCCCAGGGGTGACACAGCCCCAGGGGTGACAGTGCCCCAGGAGGTGACACAGCCCCAGAGGTGACACAGCCCCCCAGAGGTGACACAGCCCCAGGAGGTGACACAGCCCCAGAGGTGACACAGCCCCAGGTGTGACACAGCCCCCCAGGGGTGACACAGCCCCAGGGGTGACACAGCCCCCAGATGTGACACAGCCCCCCAGAGGTGACACAGACCCAGGGGTGACACAGCCCCCAGGAGGTGACAGTGCCCCAGGGGTGACACAGCCCCAGAGGTGACACAGCCCCAGGAGGTGACAGTGCCCCACAGGTGACACAGCCCCCCAGAGGTGACACAGCCCCCAGAGGTGACACAGCCCCAGGGGTGACAGTGCCCCACAGGTGACACAGCCCCAGGAGGTGACAGTGCCCCAGGGGTGACACAGCCCCAGGTGTGACACAGCCCCAAGAGGTGACACAGCCCCCCAGGAGGTGACACAGCCCCAGAGGTGACACAGCCCCACAGGGGTGACACAGCCCCCCAGGAGGTGACACAGCCCCAGGGGTGACACAGCCCCACAGGGGTGACACAGCCCCAGGAGGTGACAGTGCCCCAGGTGTGTCCCTACCTGAGCAGCAGCAGCAGCAGCAGCGCCACCACCAGCGCGACAAGGGACAGGGAATATCCCACGGTGTAGAGGAGACGGAACTGCTCCAGCAGCCACGCCTGGCGCTGAGGGGACACGGGGACACCGGACAGGGGACACGGGGACACCGGACAGGGGACACGGGGACACGGGGACACCGGACAGGGGACAGGGGGACACCGGACAGGGGACAGGGGACACGGGGACACCGGACAGGGGACAGGGGACACCGGACAGGGGACACGGGGACACGGGGACACCGGACAGGGGACACGGGGACACCGGACAGGGGACACGGGGACATGGGGGGACACGGGGGGACATGGGGACACGGGACACGGGACAGGGGGACACGGGGACACGGGACAGGGGACAGGGGGACACGGGACATGGGGATGTGGGGACATGGGGACACGGGACACGGGGACATGGGGACATGGGGACATGGGGGATATGGGGACATGGGGACACGGGGACATGGGGACATGGGGACAGGGGGACATGGGGACATGGGGGGACATGGGGACATGGGGACACGGGGACACGGGGACATGGGGACATGAGGACACGGGACATGGGGACATGGGGACATGGGGACACGGGGACATGGGGACATGGGGACACGGGGACACGGGGACATGGGGACATGGGGACATGGGGACACGGGGACACCGGACACGGGACAGGGGACACGGGGGGACATGGGGACATGGGGACATGGGACACGGGGACACGGGGACATGGGGACACAGGACACGGGGATATGGGGACACGGAGACATGGGGTCACGGGGACACGGGGACACGGGGACATGGGGACATGGGGACATGGGGACACGGGGACATGGGGGGACATGGGGACACGGGGACACGGGGACACGGGGACATGGCACAGCATGGTGACAGCAAGGGACACAGCACACAGGACACAGCAGGGGACAGGACGCGACACAGGGGACACGGGGGGCACGGCACAGCGCGACACAGGGCGCGACACGAGTGGCAGCGCAGCGTGGCACGTGGCACCGCGGCGTGTCACACGGTGTCGCACGGTGTCGCACGGTGTCACACGGGGCACAGCACGACACGGGGCGCAGCACGACGCGGGGCACAGTGTGACACACGCGGGGCACAGTGTGACACGGAGCACGACACAGCGACAGGCACGTGGCATCTCCCAGCATGGTGGCACCCCGCGGTGTCACCCCACTGTGTCCCCCCCGCTGTCCCCTCCGGCGTCACTTCCCTGCGCCCCCCCCCCCCCCGCTGTCCCCCCCCATCCCCGACACGTCCCCCGATGTCCCCTCCCTGTCCCTTCACTGTCCCCTCCCTGTCCTCACTGTCCCATCCCTGTCCCCGCGCTGTCCCCTCACTGTCCCCTCATTGTCCCTGCCCTGTCCCCCCTCTATCCCCGCCACGTTCCCGCTCTGTCCCCTCAATGTCCCCTCCCTGTCCCCGCTCTGTCCCATCCCTGTCCCCTCCCAGTCCCCTCAATGTCCCCTCAGTGTCCCATCCCTGTCCCCCCACTGTCCCCTCGCTGTCCCCTCCCAGTCCCCGCCCTGTCCAATCCCTGTCCCATCCCTGTCCCCTCACTGTCCCCTCATTGTCCCCCCTCTATCCCCTCCGCGTCCCCGCTCTGTGCTGTCACTGTCCCCTCCCTGTCCCATCCCTGTCCCCTCGCTGTCCCATCCCTGTCCCCGCGCTGTCCCCTCGCTGTCCCATCCCTGTCTCCTCCCTGTCCCCGCGCTGTCCCATCCCTGTCCCCTCCCTGTCCCATCCCTGTCCCCTCACTGTCCCCTCGCTGTCCCCTCACCGTCCCCTCGCTGTCCCCTCCCAGTCCCCTCAGTGTCCCCTCAGTGTCCCATCCCTGTCCCCTCCCTGTCCCCTCCCTGTCCCCACCTGCAGCGGCTGCACCTGCGCCAGGTCCTCGCACTGGGAATTGTCCTGCCAGGTCCTGCCGGTGTCATCTGTCACCCAGCGCCCGTCGGGGCCGCAGCGCCGCGCCACCACCCCGCCCTGCACTGTGGCACCGCTGTCACCCGCTGTCCCCTCGCTGTCCCCCGCTGTCCCCCGCTGTCCCCCGCTGTCCCCTCCTGGGGACCCGCGTTACCTCGGTGGTACCAGGGCAGGTACCAGGGGCAGGGGACAGTGGCGGTGCTGTTGGGGACAGCGTCCCCCCAGCACGCGTAGAGGTCGAAGCTGCGGTTGCAGACGGGTCCTGGGGGGGTCGTGGGGGGGTCAGGGGGGGTCCTGGAGTGTCCCCCGGTGTCCCCAAGGTGTCGCGGCTCACCTGGGGAGGGCGGGGCCAGCAGCAGGTGCAGCTCGCAGGACTGGCGGTACCGGAGCCACGCGAGCACGGTGGCCTGAGCCGAGCGGTCCTGGGGGGACAGCGGGGACATTGGGGACATTTGGGACATCGGGGACAGCAATGGGGACATCGGGGACAGTAATGGGGACATTTGGGACATCGGGGACAGCAATGGGGACATTGGGGACAGCAGCGGGGACAGCAGGGACATCGGGGACAGCAGCAGGTGCAGCTCGCAGGACTGGCGGTACCGGAGCCACGCGAGCACGGTGGCCTGAGCCGAGCGGTCCTGAGGGGACAGTGGGGACATTGGGGACAGCGGGGACAGCATCGGGGACAGCAGTGGGGACATCGGGGACAGTAATGGGGACATTGGGGACATGGGGGACAGTAATGGGGACATTGGGGACAGCAGTGGGGACATCGGGGACAGCAGTGGGGACATCGGGGGACATTGGGGACAGCAGTGGGGACATCGGGGACAGCAGTGGGGACATCGGGGACAGCAATGAGGACATCGGGGACAGCAGCAGGGACATCGGGGACAGTGGAGGACAGCGGGGGGACATCGGGGGACAGCAGTGGGGACAGCAGCGGGAACATCGGGGACATCGGGGGACAGCAGTGGGGACATCGGGGACAGCAGCAGGGACAGCGGGGGGACATCGGGGGACATCGGGGACAGCAGTGGGGACATCGGGGGACAGCAGCGAGAGACGGCGGTGGGGGAGAGGGGGACAGCGAGGGACAGTGATGGGGACATCGAGGGACAGCGATGGGGACAGCGAGGGACATCGGGGGACATCGGGGGACAGCAGTGGGGACATTGGGGGACATCGGGGGACATCGGGGGGGGTCTCACCTCTGCTCCGGGCGGGACGTGGCTCAGCGGGGCGGGGGTCGCTGCCTGCTGGCCCATGGTGGCCCCTGGGGGCTCTGGTGCCGGTGTCACCTCCCCCGGTGTCACCTCCCCCGTGTCACCTCCCCCGTGTCGCCGCTCCGTGGCTCTGTCACCCTCGGGTGGCACCGGCACGGGCAGGGACCGCCCCCGGGAGGGGCGGGAGGAGCCTCGGTGTCACCGAGGGGGTGCCGGTGTCACCGAGGGGGTGCCGGTGTCACCAAGGGGGTGCCGGTGTCACCAAGGGGGTCCACGGCCACTTGCAAGGGTCTCAGTGTCACCCGGGTGTGTCCCAGTGTCCCCAGCTGTGTCCTAATGTCCCCCCAGTGTCCCCTGGTGTCCCCCAAGTGTGTCCCAGTGTCTCCCAGTGTCCCCAGGTGTGTCCCGGTGTCCCCCAGTGTCCCCCAGGTGTCCCCCAGTGTCCCCAGGTGTGTCCTAATGTCCCCCCAGTGTCCCCCAGGTGTCCCCCAGTGTCCCCTGCAGGTGTCCCCAGGTGTCCCCCAGTGTCCCCAGGTGTGTCCTAATGTCCCCCCGGTGTCCCCTGGTGTCCCCCACTGTCCCCCCGGTGTGTCCCAGTGTCCCCCAGTGTCCCCCCGGTGTGTCCCAGGTGTCCCTCCGGTGTCCCCTGGTGTGTCCCAGTGTCCCCCGGTGTCCCCCAGTGTCCCCAGGTGTCCCCCTGGAGTCCCCTGGTGTCCCCAGGTGTGTCCCAGTGTGTCCCCCCGGTGTGTCCCAATGTCCCCCAATGTCCCCCAGGTGTGTCCCAGTGTCCCCAGGTATGTCCCAGTGTCCCCAGGTGTCCCCCTGGTGTGTCCCAGTGTCCCCAGGTGTGTCCCAAGGTGTGTCCCCAGGTGTGTCACAGTGTCCCCCAGTGTCCCCTGGTGTCCCCCCGGTGTCCCCAGGTGTGTCCCAGTGTCCTCATGGGTGTCCCGGTGTCCCTCAAGTGTCCCCCAGTGTCCACCGCAGGTGTCCCAGTGTCTCCCAGTGTCCCAAGGTGTGTCCCAGGTGTCCCCCAGTGTCCCCCCAGTGTCCCCTGGTGTGTCCCAGTGTCCCCCCGGTGTGTCCCAATGTCCCCCAATGTCCCCCAGGTGTGTCCCAGTGTCCCCAGGTGTGTCCCAGGTGTGTCCCAGGTGTCCTCCAGTGTCCCCCCGGTGTCCCCCCGGTGTCCCCAGGTGTGTCCCAGTGTCCCCCGCAGGTGTCCCCAGGTGTCCCCCAGTGTCCCCAGGTGTGTCCCAGTGTCCACCCAGTGTGTCACAGTGTCTCCCAGTGTCCCCACGTGTGTCCCAGATGTGTCCCAGGTGTCCCCCAGTGTCCCCCCGGTGTCCCCCCGGTGTCCCCTGGTGTGTCCCAGTGTCCCCCGCAGGTGTCCCAGTGTCCCGAGGTGTGTCCCAGGTGTGTCCCAGGTGTCCCCAGGTGTGTCCCAGGTGTGTCCCAGTGTCCCCCAGATGTGTCCCAGGTGTCCCCAGGTGTGTCCCAGGCGTCCCCCAGTGTCCCCCCGTGTCCCCAGGTGTGTCCCGGTGTCCCCCAGGTGTGACCCAGTGTCCCCCCGGTGTGTCCCAATGTCCCCCAATGTCCCCCAGGTGTGTCCCGGTGTCCTCAGGTGTGTCCCCGTGTCCCCCCGGTGTCCCCAGCTGTGTCCCCCAGTGTCCCCAGGTATGTCCCAGTGTCCCCAGGTGTCCCCAGGTGTCCCCAGCTGTGTCCCCAGGTGTCCCCAGGTGTCCCCAGGTGTGTCCCCCCAGTGTCCCCCGATGTCCCCAACACAAGGGGGCGTGTCCCTTCCAGCGCGCGCCTCCGCCAGGCGGCGCCACCACCGAGGGGGGGGAGGGGAGAGGGGAGGGGAGGGGAGAGGGGAGGGGAGGGGAGGGGAGGGGGAGGGGAGGGGAGGGGAGGGGAGGGGAGGGGAGGGGAGAGGGGAGAGGGGAGAGGGAAGGGGGGGAGGGGGCCGTGTCCAACCCCCGCGCCGCGCGCGCAGCGCCCGCCGTGACGTCATCACCCCCCCGCGCGCGCCGTGACGTCACCGCGCCGCGCCGCGCGCGCGCCCCCCCCCCGGGCCCAGGATGGTGGCGGGCGCGTTCCCGCTGGCCAAGCTGCTGACGCTGGGCGCGCGCCAGCTCAGCCGGCCCCTGGCCGCGCGCATCAAGGCGGGGGCGCGCGCCTCCCCCTTCTTCCGCACCTACATCTGCCTGCCCCCCGCCCAGCGTGAGTGACAGCGGCGACACTGAGGGGACATGGCGGGGGACATGGCGGGGGTGTGGGGACACTGAGGGACATGGCGGGGGACACGCGGGACCCAGCCCCCACACCGCTTCCCGGTCCGGGGTCTGAGGGCCTGAGGGTCAGGGGACACCGAGGGGTCACGGGGGGTTTGGGGACACTTGGGGACATGGCGGGGACCCCTCCCCGACCCCGCTTTCCGGTCCGGGGTCTGAGGGCCTGAGGGTCAGGGGACACCGAGGGGTCACTGAGGGGACACTGAGGGGACAGCGGGCTGTGGGGACACTGAGGGGACAGTGGGGGGACACGCGGGACCCAGCCCCCACACCACTTTCCGGTCCGGGGCCTGAGGCCCTGAGGGACAGGGGACACCGAGGGGTCACCGAGGGGTCACTGGGGTGTGGGGACACTGAGGGGACACGGGGACCCTGAGGGGACAGTGGGGGACACACGGGGACCCAGCCCCCACACCGCTTTCCGGTCCGGGATCTGAGGGCCTGAGGGACAGGGGACACCGAGGGGTCACCGAGGGGTCACGGGGGACAGGGGACACTTGGGGACAGTGGGGGACATGCGGGGACCCTGAGGGGACAGTGGGGGACACACGGGGACCCAGCCCCGACCCCGCTTTCCTGTCCAGGATTTGCCTGGCCTGAGGGACAAGGGACACCGAGGGGACACTGAGGGGTCACGGGTGTTTGGGGACACTTGGGGACAGCGGGGGACACGCGGGGACACCCCCGACCCCATTTCCTGGTCCGGGATGTGAGGGACAGGGGACACCGAGGGGTCACCGAGGGGTTATGGGGGTTTGGGGACACTGAGGGGACACGGGGACCCTGAGGGGACAGTGGGGGACACACGGGGACCCAGCCCCCACACCGCTTTCCGGTCCGGGGCCTGAGGGCCTGAGGGCCAGGGGACACCGAGGGGACACCGAGGGGTCAGGGGGGACAGGGGACACTGAGGGGACCCAGCCCCCACACCGCTTTCCTGTCTGGGATCTGAGGGCCTGAGGGCCAGGGGACACTGAGGGGTCACCGAGGGGTCACGGGGGGCTTGGGGACACTGAGGGGAGAGCGGGGGACACGCGGGGACCCAGCCCCCACACCGCTTTCCGGTCCGGGATCTGAGGGCCTGAGGGTCACCGAGGGGTCACGGGGGTGTGGGGACACTTGGGGACATGGTGGGGGACACACGGGGACACGGAGGGGATGGCAGGGGACACGCGGGACCCAGCCCCGACCCCGCTTTCCTGTCCGGGATCTGAGGGACAGGGGACACTGAGGGGTCACGGGGGTTTGGGGACACTTGGGGACAGCAGGGGTCACAGGGGTGTGGGGACACTGAGGGGACAGCAGGGGACACTTGGGACCCCCCCCCCGACCCCGCTTTCCGGTCCGGGATCTGCCTGGCCTGAGGGGCAGGGGACACCAAGGGGTCACTGAGGGGTCACGGGGGACAGGGGACACTTGGGGACAGTGGGGGACACGGGGGTGTGGGGACACTGAGGGGACAGTGGGGGACACGCGGGGACCCAGCCCCGACCCTGCTTTCCGGTCTGGGATCTGAGGGCCTGGGGACACCGAGGGGTCACCGAGGGGTCAGAGGGGTGTGGGGACACTGAGGGGACACGGGGACCCTGAGGGGACACGCGGGGGACACTTGGGACCCCCCCCCGACCCCGCTTTCCCGGTCCGGGGTCTGAGGGCCTGAGGGACAGGGGACACCGAGGGGTCACGGGGGACAGGGGACACTTGGGGACAGTGGGGGACCCGGGGGTGTGGGGACACTGAGGGGACAGCGGGGGTGTGGGGACCCTGAGGGGACAGTGGGGGACACACGGGGACCCAGCCCCCACACCGCTTTCCGGTCCGGGGCCTGAGGGCCTGAGGGACAGGGGACACCGAGGGGTCACGGGGGACAGGGGACACTTGGGGACAGCGGGGGACATGCGGGGACCCTGAGGGGACAGTGGGGGTCACGGGGGCGTGGGGATACTGAGGGGACACGGGGGACCCTGAGGGGACAGCGGGGGACACACGGGGACCCAACCCCAACCCCGCTTTCCTGTCCAGGATCTGCCTGGCCTGAGGGACAGGGGACACCGAGGGGACACCGAGGGGACAGCGGGGGACACGGGGGTGTGGGGACACTGAGGGGACAGCGGGGGACACGGGGGTGTGGGGACACTGAGGGGACAGTGGGGGGACATGCGGGGACCCTGAGGGGACAGTGGGGGACACGCGGGACCCAGCCCCCGCCCCGCTTTCCGGTCCGGGATCTGAGGGCCTGAGGGACAGGGGACACCGAGGGGTCACTGAGGGGTCATGGGGGACAGGGGACACTTGGGGACACTGAGGGGACAGCGGGGGTGTGGGGACACTTGGGGACAGTGGGGGACACTTGGGACCCCCCCCCGACACCACTTTCCTGTCCGGGGTCTGAGGGCCTGAGGGACAGGGGACACCGAGGGGTCACGGGGGGCTTGGGGACACTGAGGGGACATGGCGGGGGTGAGGGGACAGTGGGGGACACATGGGACCCAGCCCCCACAGCACTTTCCGGTCCGGGGCCTGAGGGCCTGAGGGCCTGAGGGACAGGGGACACCGAGGGGACACCGAGGGGTCACAGGGGTGTGGGGACACTGAGGGGACACAGGGACCCTGAGGGGACAGTGGGGGACACACGGGGACCCAGCCCCCACACCGCTTTCCGGTCTGGGGCCTGAGGGCCTGAGGGTCAGGGGACACCGAGGGGTCACCAAGGGGTCACGGGGGACAGGGGACACTTGGGGACAGCGGGGGACATGCGGGGACCCTGAGGGGACAGTGGGGGTCACGGGGGCATGGGGATACTGAGGGGACACGGGGACCCTGAGGGGACAGTGGGGGACACACGGGGACCCAGCCCGGACACCGCTTCCCTGTCCAGGATCTGCCTGGCCTGAGGGACAGGGGACACCGAGGGGACACCGAGGGGTCAGGGGGGTTTGGGGACACTTGGGGACAGCGGGGGACACACGGGGACACCCCCGACCCCATTTCCTGGTCCGGGATGTGAGGGACAGGGGACACCGAGGGGACACCGAGGGGTCAGAGGGGTGTGGGGACACTGAGGGGACACGGGGACCCTGAGGGGACAGTGGGGGACACGCGGGGACCCCCGCCCGACCCCGTTTCCCGGTCCGGGATCTGAGGGACAGGGGACACCGAGGGGTCACGGGGGTTTGGGGACACTTGGGGACAGTGGGGGACACGCAGGGACCCCCCCAACCCCGTTTCCCAGTCCAGGATCTGAGGGACAGGGGACACCGAGGGGTCACCGAGGGGTCACGGGGGACAGGGGACACTTGGGGACAGCGGGGGACACGCAGGGACCCCCCCGACCCCATTTTCTGGTCCGGGATCTGAGGGCCTGGGGACACCGAGGGGTCACCGAGGGGTCACTGGGGTGTGGGGACACTGAGGGGACACGGGGACCCTGAGGGGACAGCGGGGGACACGCGGGGACCCCCGCCCGACCCCGCTTTCCGGTCCGGGATCTGAGGGACAGGGGACACCGAGGGGTCACGGGGGACAGGGGACACTTGGGGACAGTGGGGGACACGCAGGGACCCCCCCAACCCCATTTTCTGGTCCAGAATCTGAGGGACAGGGGTCACCGAGGGGTCACCGAGGGGTCACCGAGGGGTCACGGGGGGTTTGGGGACACTTGGGGACATGGTGGGGACCCTGCCCCTTCTCCCGGCCCTGAGGCTGCCCCCGTTGAGTGAGGAGGGGTCTGTGGGGTCCCAGGGGGTGACAAAACGGCGATGGGGACACTTGGGGACCCCCAGGGGTGGGTTTGGGGGGGATCTGGGGATGGGTTTGGGGGGATCTGGGGTTGGATTTGGGGGGATCTGGGGATGGGTTTGGGGGGATCTGGGGTTGGGTTGGGGAGGATCTGGGGATGGATTTGGGGTTGGATTTGGGGGGATCTGGGGATGGGTTTGGGGGGATCTGGGGTTGGATTTGGGGGGATCTGGGGATGGGTTTGGGGGGATCTGGGGTTGGATTTGGGGGGATCTGGGGTTGGATTTGGGGGGATCTGGGGATGGATTTGGGGGGATCTGGGGTTGGGTTGGGGAGGATCTGGGGATGGATTTGGGGTTGGATTTGGGGGGATCTGGGGATGGGTTTGGGGGGATCTGGGGTTGGGTTGGGGAGGATCTGGGGATGGATTTGGGGTTGGATTTGGGGGGATCTGGGGATGGGTTTGGGGGGATCTGGGGTTGGATTTGGGGGGATCTGGGGATGGGTTTGGAGGGGATCTGGGGATGGATTTGGGGGGATCTGGGGATGGGTTTGGAGGGGATCTGGGGATGGGTTTGGGGGGATCTGGGGATGGGTTTGGGGGGGATCTGGGGATGGATTTGGGGGGATCTGGGGATGGGTTTGGGAGGTGCATGGGGATGGATTTTGAGGAGGATCCGGGGTTGGTTTTTTGGGGGAATCTGAGGATGGAATTGAAGGGATCCGTGACAGGATTTTGAGGGGAATCCGGGGTTGCTTCAGTGGGGATTTGTGACTGGACTCAGAGGGAATTTGGGGCAATTTGAGGGATCCATGACAGGATTTTGAGAGGAATCCAGGGCTGGTTCAGCAGGGATTTGTGACTGGACTCAGAGGGAATTTGGGGCAATTGGAGGGATCCATGACAGGATTTTGAGGGGAATCCAGGGCTGGTTCAGCGGGGATTTGTGACTGAACTGGGAGGGAATTTGGGGCAATTTGAGGGATCCATGACAGGATTTTGAGCAGAATCCATGGTCGTTTCAGCAGGGATTTGTGACTGGACTGGGAGGGAATTTGGGGCAATTTCAGGGATCCATGACAGGATTTTGAGGGGAATCCAGGGCTGGTTCAGCAGGGATTTGTGACTGAACTCAGAGGGAATTTGGGGCAATTTCAGGGATCCATGACAGGATTTTGAGGAGAATCCAGGGCTGGTTCAGCAGGGATTTGTGACTGGACTCAGAGGGAATTTGGGGCAATTTGAGGGATCCATGACAGGATTTTGAGGGGAATCCAGGGCTGCTTCAGCGGGGATTTGTGACTGGACTCAGAGGGAATTTGGGGCAATTTGAGGGATCTGTGACAGGATTTTGAGGAGAATCCATGGTCGGTTCAGCGGGGATTTGTGACTGGACTCAGAGTGAATTTGGGGCAATTTGAGGGATCCATGACAGGATTTTGAGGGGAATCCAGGGTTGCTTCAGCAGGGATTTGTGACTGAACTCAGAGTGAATTTGGGGCAATTTGAGGGATCCATGACAGGATTTTGAGAGGAATCCAGGGCTGGTTCAGCGGGGATTTGTGACTGGACTGGGAGGGAATTTGGGGGGTGAATTTGGGGCAATTGGAGGGATCCATGACAGGATTTTGAGGAGAATCCAGGGCTGGTTCAGCAGGGATTTGTGACTGGACTCAGAGTGAATTTGGGGCAATTTGAGGGATCTGTGACAGGATTTTGAGGGGAATCCGGGGTTGCTTCAGCAGGGATTTGTGACTGGACTGGGAGGGAATTTGGGGCAATTTGAGGGATCTGTGACAGGATTTTGAGGGGAATCCGGGGTTGCTTCAGCGGGGATTTGTGACTGGACTGGGAGGGAATTTGGGGCAATTTGAGGGAACTTGTGGGGCGCTCCCAGCCGGCACCAGGGGCTGCTCCTGCCCTCATTTCGGGGTTCCTAACCCCATTTCTCCCGCCCAGTTTACCACTGGGTAGAGATGCGAACCAAGATGCGCCTCCTGGGCTTCCGTGGGGCGGCCGTGAAGCCCCTGAACGAGGAGGGCGGCGGCCCGAGCTCGGCGCCGAGCTTCTGGGGGAGGCCCTGGTCTTCGGGGTCGGGGGGCTCTGCCTCTACCTCGAGTACCTGCGGCAGGCGGGGCAGAGCCGGCGCCGCGAGGAGCACCTGGAGCAGACCCTCAGCGACCTCCGGCAGGGCCTGGAGCAGCTCCAGAGGGACCTGGAGGAGCTGCGGGCCCAGGGACACGCCCAGGGTGGGGCTGGACACGCCCAGGGAGGGGCTGGACACGCCCAGGGAGGGGCTGGACACGCCCAGGGTGGAGCTGGACACGCCCAGGGAGGGGCTGGACACGCCCAGGGAACCTCAGGACACGTCCCCAACCAAGCTGTGAATGTCGCTGCTGGGGCTGGCCCCGCCCCCGCCGGCTCTGGCCCCGCCCCCGCCGGATCTGGACACGCCCCTGTCGCGACAGGCAGCGGCCATGTCGTGACAGGCCACACCCCCACGCATTAAAGCACTTTTGTGTTCTGTGCGCTGTGCCTTTAAGAGGCGGGGCTAAGAGGGGGAGTGGGCGTGGCCACGTTTGGGTGTGTCCGGTGGGCGTGGCCTCCGTGCGAGTGTGACCAATGACAGCACAGGGACAATAACCAGGAGAGCTCTGATTGGTGGAGAGGTGCTGAGGGTCTGGTGGAGTGGGCGTGGCTTCCTCTGAAAGGGGCGTGGTCATTTTGGGGAGGGGGGGAATTTGGGAATGGGGGGGTTTGGGGAGGAGGGATTTTGGGGAGGGGGGATTTTGGGGGGAGGAAGGGGCTGGACACGCCCAGGGAGGGGCTGGACACGCCCAGGGTGGAGCCGGACACGCCCAGGGTGGAGCCGGACACGCCCAGGGAGGGGCTGGACACGCCCAGGGTGGAGCCGGACACGCCCAGGGAACCTCAGGACATGTCCCCAACCAAGCTGTGAATGTCGCTGCTGGGGCTGGCCCCGCCCCCGGCGGCTCTGGACACGCCCCTGTCGCGACAGGCAGCGGCCATGTCGTGACAGGCCACACCCCCACGCATTAAAGCACTTTTGTGTTCTGCGCGCTGTGCCTTTAAGAGGCGGGGCTAAGAGGGGGAGTGGGCGTGGCCACGTTTGGGTGTGTCTGGTGGGCGTGGCCTCCGTGCGAGTGTGACCAATCACAGCACAGGGGCAATAACCAGGAGAGCTCTGATTGGTGGAGAGGTGCTGAGGGGCTGGTGGAGTGGGCGTGGCTTCCTCTGAAAGGGGCGTGGTCATTTCGGGGAGGGGGGATTTTGGGGAGGGGATTTTGGGAATGGGGGGGTTTTGGGGAGGGGGGATTTTGGGGGGAGGAAGGGGCTGGACACGCCCAGGGAGGGGCCGGACACGCCCAGGGAGGGGCTGGACACGCCCAGGGAGGGGGCTGGACACACCCGGGGAGGGGCTGGACACGCCCAGGGAACCTCAGGACACGTCCCCAACCAAGCTGTGAATGTCGCTGCTGGGGCTGGCCCCGCCCCCGCCGGCTCTGGACACGCCCCTGCCAGCTCTGGACACGCCCCTGTCGCGACAGGCAGCGGCCATGTCGCGACAGGCCACACCCCCACGCATTAAAGCACTTTTGTGTTCTGTGCGCTGTGCCTTTAAGAGGCGGGGCTAAGAGGGGGAGTGGGCGTGGCCACGTTTGTGTGTGTCCGGTGGGGCGTGGCCTCCGTGCGAGTGTGACCAATGACAGCACAGGGACAATAACCAGGAGAGCTCTGATTGGTGGAGAGGTGCTGAGGGTCTGGTGGAGTGGGCGTGGCTTCCTCTGAAAGGGGCGTGGTCATTTTGGGGAGGGGGGAATTTGGGAATGGGGGGGTTTGGGGAGGAGGGATTTTGGGGAGGGGGGATTTTGGGGGGAGGAAGGGGCTGGACACGCCCAGGGAGGGGCTGGACACGCCCAGGGTGGAGCCGGACACGCCCAGGGTGGAGCCGGACACGCCCAGGGAGGGGCTGGACACGCCCAGGGTGGAGCCGGACACGCCCAGGGAACCTCAGGACACGTCCCCAACCAAGCTGTGAATGTCGCTGCTGGGGCTGGCCCCGCCCCCGGCGGCTCTGGACACGCCCCTGTCGCGACAGGCAGCGGCCATGTCGCGACAGGCCACACCCCCACGCATTAAAGCACTTTTGTGTTCTGCGCGCTGTGCCTTTAAGAGGCGGGGCTAAGAGGGGGAGTGGGCGTGGCCACGTTTGGGTGTGTCCGGTGGGCGTGGCCTCCGTGCGAGTGTGACCAATCAGAGCACAGGGGCAATAACCAGGAGAGCTCTGATTGGTGGAGAGGTGCTGAGGGGCTGGTGGAGTGGGCGTGGCTTCCTCTGAAAGGGGCGTGGTCATTTTGGGGAGGGGGGAATTTGGGAATGGGGAGAATTTTGGGGAGGGGGGATTTTGGGAGGCGGGAGGGGGCCAGAAACGCCCAGGGAGGGGCTGGACACGCCCAGGGAGGGGCTGGACACGCCCAGGGAGGGGCTGGACACGCCCAGGGAGGGGCTGGACACGCCCAGGAAGGGGCTGGACACGCCCAGGGTGGAGCCGGACACGCCCAGGGTGGAGCCGGAACACGCCCAGGGTGGAGCCGGACACGCCCAGGGAATCTCAGGACACGTCCCCAACCAAGCTGTGAATGTCGCTGCTGGGGCTGGCCCCGCCCCCGCCGGCTCTGGACACGCCCCTGCCAGCTCTGGACACGCCCCTGTCGCGACAGGCAGCGGCCATGTCGCGACAGGCCACACCCCCACGCATTAAAGCACTTTTGTGTTCTGTGCGCTGTGCCTTTAAGAGGCGGGGCTAAGAGGGGGAGTGGGCGTGGCCACGTTTGGGTGTGTCCGGTGGGCGTGGCCTCCGTGCGAGTGTGACCAATCACAGCACAGGGGCAATAACCAGGAGAGCTCTGATTGGTGGAGAGGTGCTGAGGGGCTGGTGGAGTGGGCGTGGCTTCATCTGAAATGGGCGTGGTCATTTTGGGGAGGGGGATTTTGGGGAGGGGGATTTTGGGAATGGGGGATTTCGGGGGGGGGGATTTTGGGGAGGGGGGATTTTGGGGGGAGGAAGGGGCTGGACACACCCAGGGTGGGGCTGGACACACCCAGGGTGGAGCTGGGACACGCCCAGGGAGGGGCTGGACACGCCCAGGGTGGAGCTGGACACGCCCCAGGGAGGGGCTGGACACGCCCAGGGAACCTCAGGACACGTCCCCAACCAAGCTGTGAATGTCGCTGCTGGGGCTGGCCCCGCCCCCGCCGGCTCTGGACACGCCCCTGTCGCGACAGGCAGCGGCCATGTCGCGACAGGGCCACACCCCCACGCATTAAAGCACTTTTGTGTTCTGTGCGCTGTGCCTTTAAGAGGCGGGGCTAAGAGGGGGAGTGGGCGTGGCCACGTTTGGGTGTGTCCAGTGGGCGTGGCCTCGGTGCGAGTGTGACCAATCACAGCACAGGGACAATAACCAGGAGAGCTCTGATTGGTGGAGAGGTGCTGAGGGGCTGGTGGAGTGGGCGTGGCTTCCTCTGAAAGGGGCGTGGTCACTTTGGGGAGGGGGGATTTTGGGAATGGGGGATTTTGGGGAGGGGGATTTTGGGAGGAGGGAGGAGCCAGAAACGCCCAGGGAGGGGCTGGACTCGCCCAGGGAGGGGCTGGACACGCCCAGGGTGGGGCTGGACACGCCCAGGGTGGAGCTGGACACGCCCAGGGTGGAGCCGGACACGCCCAGGGAGGGGCTGGACACGCCCAGGGTGGAGCCGGACACGCCCAGGGAACCTCAGGACACGTCCCCAACCAAGCTGTGAATGTCGCTGCTGGGGCTGGCCCCCGCCCCCGCCGGCTCTGGACACGCCCCTGTCGCGACAGGCAGCGGCCATGTCGCGACAGGCCACACCCCCACGCATTAAAGCACTTTTGTGTTCTGTGCGCTGTGCCTTTAAGAGGCGGGGCTAAGAGGGGGAGTGGGCGTGGCCACGTTTGGGTGTGTCCGGTGGGCGTGGCCACGTTTGGGTGTGTCCGGTGGGCGTGGCCTCTGTGCGAGTGTGACCAATCACAGCACAGGGACAATAACCAGGAGAGCTCTGATTGGTGGAGAGGTGCTGAGGGGCTGGTGGAGTGGGCGTGGCTTCCTCTGAAAGGGGCGTGGTCATTTTGGGGAGGGGGGATTTGGGGGAGGGGAGGATTTTGGGGAGGGGGATTTTGGGGGGAGGAAGGGGCTGGACACACCCAGGGTGGGGCTGGACACGCCCAGGGTGGAGCTGGACACGCCCAGGGTGGAGCCGGACACGCCCAGGGTGGAGCCGGACACGCCCAGGGAACCTCAGGACACGTCCCCAACCAAGCTGTGAATGTCGCTGCTGGGGCTGGCCCCGCCCCCGCCGGCTCTGGACACGCCCCTGTCGCGACAGGCAGCGGCCATGTCGCGACAGGCCACACCCCCACGCATTTAAAGCACTTTTGTGTTCTGTGCGCTGTGCCTTTAAGAGGCGGGGCTAAGAGGGGGAGTGGGCGTGGCCACGTTTGGGTGTGTCTGGTGGGCGTGGCCTCCGTGGGAGTGTGACCAATCACAGCACAGGGACAATAACCAGGAGAGCACTGATTGGTGGAGAGGTGCTGAGGGGCTGGTGGAGTGGGCGTGGCTTCCTCTGAAAGGGGCGTGGTCATTTTGGGGAGGGGGGATTTTGGGGAGGGGGGATTTTGGGAACGGGGGATTTTGGGGAGGGGGGATTTTGGGGGGAGGAAGGGGCTGGACACGCCCAGGGAGGGGCTGGACACGCCCAGGGAGGGGCTGGACACGCCCAGGGTGGAGCTGGACACGCCCAGGGAACCTCAGGACATGTCCCCAACCAAGCTGTGAATGTCGCTGTTGGGGGCTGGCCCCGCCCCCGCCGGCTCTGGACACGCCCCCAGCGGCCCTGGACACGCCCCTGTCGTGACAGGCAGCGGCCATGTCGTGACAGGCCACACCCCCACGCATTAAAGCACTTTTGTGTTTCTGTGCGCTGTGCCTTTAAGAGGCGGGGCTAAGAGGGGGAGTGGGCGTGGCCACGTTTGGGTGTGTCCGGTGGGCGTGGCCACGTTTGGGTGTGTCCGGTGGGCGTGGCCTCTGTGCGAGTGTGACCAATCACAGCACAGGGACAATAACCAGGAGAGCTCTGATTGGTGGAGAGGTGCTGAGGGGCTGGTGGAGTGGGCGTGGCTTCCTCTGAAAGGGGCGTGGTCATTTTGGGGAGGGGGGATTTGGGGGAGGGGAGGATTTTGGGGAGGGGGGGATTTTGGGGGGAGGAAGGGGCTGGACACGCCCAGGGTGGAGCTGGACACGCCCAGGGAGGGGCCGGACACGCCCAGGGTGGAGCTGGACACGCCCAGGGAGGGGCTGGACACGCCCAGGGTGGAGCCGGACACGCCCAGGGTGGAGCCGGACACGCCCAGGGTGGAGCCGGACACGCCCAGGGAACCTCAGGACACGTCCCCAACCAAGCTGTGAATGTCGCTGCTGGGGCTGGCCCCGCCCCCGCCGGCTCTGGACACGCCCCTGTCGCGACAGGCAGCGGCCATGTCGCGACAGGCCACACCCCCACGCATTAAAGCACTTTTGTGTTCTGTGCGCTGTGCCTTTAAGAGGCGGGGCTAAGGGGGAGTGGGCATGGCCACATTTGGGTGTGTCCGGTGGGCGTGGCCTCCGTGCGAGTGTGACCAATCAGAGCACAGGGACAATAACCAGGAGAGCTTTGATTGGTGGAGAGGTGCTGAGGGGCTGGTGGAGTGGGCGTGGCTTCCTCTGAAAGGGGCGTGGTCATTTTGGGGAGGGGGGAATTTGGAATGGGGGGATTTTGGGGAGGGGGGAATTTTGGGGAGAGGGGATTTTGGGGAGGGGGGATTTTGGGGAAGGGGGAGATTTTGGGGAGAGATTTTGGGAATGGGGAGATTTTGGGGAGGGGGGGATTTTGGGGAGGGGGGATTTTGGGGAAGGGGATTTTGGGGAGGGAGGATTTTGGGAATGGGGGGGATTTTGGGGAGGGGGGGATTTTGGGGAGGGGGGATTTTGGGGAGGGGGGATTTTGGGGAAGGGGGGATTTTGGGGAGAGATTTTGGGAATGGGGGGATTTTGGGGAGGGGGAATGGGGGGATTTTGGGGAGAGATTTTGGGAATGGAGGGATTTTGGGGAGGGGGTTTTGAGGAGGGGGGATTTTGGGGAGGGGATGATTTTGGGGAGGGGGAATTTTGGGAATTGGGGGATTTTGGGGAGGGGGTTTTGAGGAGAGGGGATTTTGGGGGAGGGGGATTTTGGGGGAGGGGGATTTTGGGGAGGGGGGATTTTGAGGAGGGGGTATTTTGGGGAGGGGGATGATTTTGGGAATGGGGAGGATTTGGGGGAGGGGGATTTTGGGGAGGGGGGATTTTGGAAATGGAGGGATTTTGGGGAGGGGGTTTTGAGAAGAGGGGATTTTGGGATGGAGGATTTTGGGGAGGGGGATTTTGGGGAAGGGGGGATTTTGGGGAGAGATTTTGGGAATGGGGGGATTTTGGGGAGGGGGGATTTTGGGGAGGGGGGGATTTTGGGAATGGGGGGAGGATTTTGGGGAGGGGGGATTTTGGGAATGGGGGGATTTGGGGGAGGGGGATTTTGGGGAGGGGGATTTTGGGGAGAGATTTTGGGAATGGGGGAGGATTTTGGGGAGGGGGGATTTTGGGGAGGGGGATTTTGGGGAGGGGGATTTTGGGGAGAGATTTTGGGAATGGGGGGATTTTGGGGAGGGGGGATTTTGGGGGAGGGGGATTTTGGGGAGGGGGATTTTGGGGAGGGGGGATTTTGGGGAAGGGGGATTTTGGGGAGGGGGGGGATTTTGGGGAGGGGGGAATTTTGGGGAGGGGGATTTTGGGGAGGGGGGGAGGATTTTGATCGCACTCAGGACCCCCCCAGGGACCCCCCCAAAGCCACGAGGGTCCTGTAGAAAACCGTTTATTGGTGCTGGGCGGGGGGCGACCCCCCCCCCCCCAAAATAATCATCATCAAAAAAAAACAAAACAGTGAAAAACCCAAAAGTGACTTAAAAAAGGACCCCTGGAGGGGGAGGGGGGAGGAAAAAGGGGGGGGGGGGCTTCCCTTTCCCCCCCCCCCCGTGTATAAAACGGGGGTCCCCATTGGCGGTGAGGGGGGGAGGGGGGGCACAGTGTGGGGGGCTCGGGGCCCCCCTGCCGGTAAGGCACAGCCTGGGGGGGGGCACGGCCCGGAGCCCCCCCCAAGGGCGGTGAGGGGGTGAAATTGTGAGGAGGGGGGCGGATTGGGGGGGGAAATTTGGGGGGGGAACCACCCCCAAATTCCCCCCCCCCCATCCCCACCCCAAAATCCGGGCCCGTGGCGTGGTGGGGGGGTGAGGGGAGGGGGCTCAGGGCGCGTTTCGCTTCCGCAGCTCCGTCACAAACGCTGTGGGGAGGGGGGGGGGACACAAAAAAAAGGGTTGGGGGGGGTCGTTGTCACCCCCCCTCCCCCCCCCCCCCCAGCGACCCTCCCCCTCCCCATTTCCCCAGAGCTGCCCCCCCACCTTCGATGATTTCCTCCTTTATCTTCTGCAGCTCCCTGCGCACCTCCTCCAGCAGCTCCTGGGGTGGGGAGGGGGGGGCACGAGGTGAGGACCCCAAAACCCCTCCCAAAACCCCCCCCCCCCCAAAATCCCCCCCCAAACCGGTACCAGTTTGAACCGCTCCAGGTCCAGCTCGCTGTGGGACTCAGAGGGGGCAGCTGGAACAGCCGATTTCATCCTGGGGGGGGGGGGGTGAAATAATGAATTGGAGACCGCCCCCCACACACACACAGTCCCCCCCCCCCCCAAAAATCTCCCCCCCCCCCCAAAAACCCACCTGGGCAAGGTGGAGCTGGATTTTTCCCACGGCCTCCGTACAGGCTCTGTAGGGACAGGGCAGGGGGTGAGAAGGGGGGGGGGGGGGGATGGACCCCCAAAACCCACCCCCCCCTCCCCCAAGAAAGCCCCCCCGCCCCCCCCCCCCCCCGCAAACCCGGTTACCCCGAGTTCTCGTTCAGAACTACAGTTCCCAGCGTGCCCCGCGCGCTCGCACCGTGCCCGGCCGCGCGCCCCCACCGCGGTGCATGCTGGGGGTTGTGGTCCGCGCGCTCACCCGCCGGCGGCCCCGCCGCCGTCCTGGCGCCCGGCTCCGCCTCGTCCTGCGGGGACACCAAAAGGGGGAGGGGGGGGAGGCGAAATTTGGGGAGGGGGGTCCCTGGGGCCAGAGGGGGAGACGAGACGCCCCCTCCCCAAAACCGCTACGGGCTGGTACTGACGCTGGTGACGTCATCGTCCTTCTTTGGCGCCTCCGTGGCTTTTCTCCTGCGGGGGGGAGGGGAGGGGGGGGGATAAAATTGGGGAGGGGGGGGTCAGGGTGGGAATTGAGGGGCGCCCCCTCCCCAAGGCCGGGGGGTGTGAAGCCCCCTCCTCACCTGCGGGCCAGCATGGCGCTCATCTCCTCCATCAGCCCCCCACCGGCCCGGGGGGCTCCGTCCGATTTGGGGGGGCGGGGGCGGCAGCGGGGGCCCCCCCACTCGGGGTCTCATCCTGAGGGGACAAACGGGGTGAGGAGAGGACCCCCTCCCCTCCACCCCCCTCCCCCCTCCTATTAATTAATTGATTAATTAATTAATTACTCCCTCTCTGCTGCACTCACCTTCCCGACTTTCCTGAGTTTGGCCCCCGCGATGGCGGCAGCGAAACCGGGGACCCCCCCGGGGACCCCCCGGGAACCCCCCGGGACCCCCCCGAGAACCCCCCACCTCCCCCACCCTGTTAATTAATTAATTGATTAATTAATTGATTAATTAATCCCTCTCTGCCACACTCACCTTCCCGACTTTCCTGAGTTTGGCCCCCGCCATGGCGGCAGCGAAACCGGAGACCCCCCCGGGAACCCCCCCGGGACCCCACCCGGGACACTCCCCGGGGACCCCCCACCTCCCCCCCCCGTTAATTAATGAATTGATGAATTAATTGATTAATTACTCCCTTTCTCCCACACTCACCTTCCCGACTTTCCTGAGTTTGGCCCCCGCGATGGCGGCAGCGAAACTGGGGACCCCCCCCGGGAACCCCCCGGGACCCCTCCCGGGGACCCCCCCACCTCCCCCCCCCGTTAATTAATTAATTGATTAATTAATTGATTAATTAATCCCTCTCTGCCACACTCACCTTCCCGACTTTCCTGAGTTTGGCCCCCGCGATGGCGGCAGCGAAACCGGAGACCCCCACGGGGACCCCCCGGGAAACCTCCCGGGAACCCCCCGGGACCCCCCCGGGAACCCCCCCCGGGGACCCCCCACCTCCCCCCCCCCGTTAATTAATGAATTGATTAATTAATCCCTCTCTGCTGCACTCACCTTCCCGACTTTCCTGAGTTTGGCCCCCGCGATGGCGGCAGCGAAACCGGAGTCCCCCCCCGGGAGCCCCCCGGGACCCCCCCCGGGAACCCCCCCCAGGGACCCCCCATTAATTAATTAATTGATTAATTAATTAATCCCTCTCTGCTGCACTCACCTTCCCGACTTTCCTGAGCTTGGCCCCCGCGATGGCGGCAGCGAAACCGGAGACCCCCACGGGAACCCCCCCGGGGACCCCCCCCGAGAACCCCCCACCTCCCCCTCCCTGTTAATTAATGAATTGATTAATTAATTGATTAATTAATCCCTCTCTGCCGCACTCACCTTCCCGACTTTCCTGAGTTTGGCCCCCGCGATGGCGGCAGCGAAACCGGAGACCCCCCGGGATCCCCCCCCAGGAACCCCCCCGGGAACCCCCCCGGGAACCCCCCGTTAATTAATTAATTAATTGATTAATTACTCCCTCTCTGCTGCACTCACCTTCCCGACTTTCCTGAGTTTGGCCCCCGCGATGGCAGCAGTGAAACCGGGGACCCCCCCCCCCGGGAACCCCCCAGGAACCCCCCCGGGAACCCCCCACATCCCCCACCCTGTTAATTAATGAATTGATTAATGAATTGATTAATTAATCCCTCTCTGCTGCACTCACCTTCCCGACTTTCCTGAGTTTGGCCCCCGCGATGGTGGCAGCGAAACCGGAGACCCCCCCGGGGAACCCCCCCGGGACCCCCCCAGGGACCCCCCATTAATTAATTAATTGATTAATTAATTAATCCCTCTCTGCCGCACTCACCTTCCCGACTTTCCTGAGTTTGGCCCCCGCAATGGCGGCAGCGAAACCGGAGACCCCCCCGGGGACCCCCCCGGGCCCCCCCTCCGAGCCCCCCCCCCGCGGGACCCCCCGGTAATGGGGGGGCCGGGGGGACCCCCGGGGCTGGGGGGGGCCCGGGGGGCGGGGGGGGTCCTGGGGGTGGGGGAGGGCCGGGGGGAGGGGGAGGGGCTCCGGGAGGCGCAGCCGGGGGTCCTAAAGGGGGGGGGAGGGGAACACAAAGAATTTTGGGGATCAATGGGGGGGATGAACCCCCTTTTTTTGGGGGGGGGGTCGGGGTTGAAGCCCCCTCCCCACGCACCTGCAGCCGTCCCACGGCGCTCGGGCTCGTCCATCACCGGCCTGGGGTGGGGAGGGGGAGGAAGGATCAGCACCCCCAAAACCCCCCTCCCCAAAATGAGGGGTCCCGAGCGTGTCCCCTCCCCCCCCCCCCCAAATCTCGGGGGACCCCCACCCCAATTTTGGGGTCCCCTCACCTGTCCTGGGGCTCGGGCGGTTCTGCTGCGGAACCATCGGGCTCCGGCCAGGGCAGGGGCGTTCCTGGGGGGGCACGACACGAGTGGGGCTCATTTGGGGGGTCCAGGGACCCCTCCCCAACTTTAGGGACCCCTCCCCTCATTTAGGGACCCCTCCAAGAGGCTCGGGGACACCCCCCGGATTTGGGGACCCCCCGGGGTGGCACTGGGACCCCCCTGGGGTGGGAATTTGGGGACCCCCCCGGGATGGGAATTTGGGGACCCCTGGGGGTGGCACTGGGACCCCCCGGGATGAGAATTTGGGGACCCCCCCCCGGGATTGGAATTTGGGGACCCCCCCGGGATGGGAATTTGGGGACCCCCGGGGGTGGGAATTTGGGGACCCCCCGGAATGGGAATTTGGGAACCCCCCCCACCCCGGGATGGGAATTTGGGGACCCCCCTGGGATGGGAATTTGGGAACCCCCGGGGGGTGGGAATTTGGGGACCCCTCTGGGATGGGAATTTGGGGACCCCTGGGGGTGGCACTGGGACCCCCCCAGAATGGGAATTTGGGGACCCCCCCTGGGATGGGAATTTGGGGACCCCCCCTGGGATGGGAATTTGGGGACCCCCAGGGGTGGCACTGGGACCCCCCCCCTGGGGTGGGAATCCCCCCCTGATTTTGAGGAGGGGAGATTTTGGGGAGGGGGATTTTGAGCGGGGGGATTTGGGGAAGGGAGGGATTTGGGGGAGAGATTTTGGGGATGGGAGATTTTGGGAGGGGGGATTTTGGGGAGGGGGGATTTTGGGGAGGGGGGATTTTGGATAGGGGGGATTTTGGTGAGGGAAGGATTTTGGGGAGGGGGAATTTTGAGGAGGGGGATTTTGGGCAGGTGGTATTTTGAGGACGGGGGATTTTGGGGATGGGGGATTTTGGGGAAAGGGGGGATTTTGGGGAGGGGGGACTTTGGGAAGGGGGGATTTTGGGGAGGGAGAATTTTGGATAGGGGAAATTTTGAGGAGGGGAGATTTTGGGGAGGGGGAATTTTGAGGAGGGGGATTTCGGGCAGGTGGTATTTTGAGGAGGGGGGGTATTTTGGGGAGGGGGATTTTGGGGAGGGGGGATTTTGAGGAGGGGGTATTTTGGGGAGGGGGAATTTTGAGGATGGGGAATTTTGAGGACGGGGGATTTTGGGGACGGGGGATTTTGGGGAGGGGGGATTTTGGGAAGGAGGGATTTTGAGGAGGGGAATTTTGTGGAAAGGGGATTTTGGGAAGGGAGGGATTTTGGGGAGGGGGATTTCGGGCAGGTGGTATTTTGAGGAGGGGGAATTTTGAGGAAGGGGTTATTTTGAGGATGGGGAATTTTGAGGAGGGGGAATTTTGAGGAGGAGATTATTTTGAGGAGGGGGAATTTTGGGGAGGGGGTTATTTTGAGAAGGGGGAATTTTGAGGATGAGGAATTTTGATGAGGGGGTTATTTTGAGGAGGGGGATTATTTTGGGGAGGGGGAGACCCCAGACTCACCCTGCTCCAGCGCCTGCAGCGCCCGCAGCACGGAGGCGGCGAACTGGGCGGCCTCGGGGGGCGCGGCGAAGCTGAGACCCCAGACCCGCCGGCCCTCGCGCCACTGGTGGAACTGGGAGGTGGCCTGGCTGTAGCGAAGCCCCCTCCCCAAAGGACAGTTCAGCACCACCTGGGGAGGGGGCGGCATCGTGGGGAGGGGGCTGAGACCCCCGACCCACCCCCAGAATCGCTGGTGTATCATGGAGACCCCCACCCACCCAAAATCGCGGGTGGGCACAGGAAGCCCCCTCCCCAAAATCGCGGGTGTTTCACAAGGGTCACAGGGGTCTCAGGAAGCCCCCTCCCCAAAATCGCGGGTGTTTCACAAGGGTCACAGGGGTCTCAGGAAGCCCCCTCCCCAAAATCGCGGGTGTTTCACAAGGGTCACAGGGGTCTCAGGAAGCCCCCTCCCCAAAATCGCGGGTGTTTCACAAGGGTCACAGGGGTCTCAGGAAGCCCCCTCCCCAAAATCGCGGGTGTTGCCTCAAAGGGGTCACACGAAGTCCCCTCCCCAAAATCACGGGTGTTCCCCCAGGGTCAAAATGTCAAAGGAAGCCCCCTCCCCAAAATCGCGGGTGGTCACAGGAAGCCCCCTCCCCAAAATCGCGGGTGGTCATGGGAAGCCCCCTCCCCAAAATCACGGGTGTTCTCCCAGGGTCAAAGGGGTCACACGAAGCCCCCTCCCCAAAGGACAGTTCAGCACCACCTGGGGAGGGGGCAGCATCGTGGGGAGGGGGCTGAGACCCCCGATCCACCCCCAGAATCGCTGGTGTACCATGGAGACCCCCACCCACCCAAAAAAGGGGAGAACCCCAAAATCGCGGGTGGTCACAGGAAGCCCCCTCCCCAATATCACGGGTGTTGCCTCAAAGGGGTCACACGAAGTCCCCTCCCCAAAATCACGGGTGTTCCCCCAGGGTCAAAATGTCAAGGGAAGCCCCCTCCCCAAAATCGCGGGTGGTCACAGGAAGCCCCCTCCCCAAAATCGCGGGTGGTCACAGGAAGCCCCCTCCCCAAAATCACGGGTGTTCCCCCAGGGTCACAGGGGTCACACGAAGCCCCCTCCCCAAAGGACAGTTCAGCACCACCTGGGGAGGGGGCGGCATCGTGGGGAGGGGGCTGAGACCCCCGACCCACCCCCAGAATCGCTGGTGTATCATGGAGACCCCCACCCACCCAAAAAAGGGGAGACCCCCACCCCCCCAAAATCGCGGGTGGTCACGGGAAGCCCCCTCCCCAAAACCGTGGGTGTTCCCCCAGGGTCACACGAAGCCCCCTCCCCAAAGGACAGTTCAGCACCACCTGGGGAGGGGGCGGCATCATGGGGAGGGGGCTGAGACCCCCACCCACCCAAAAAAGGGGTGACCCCCACCCGGCAGAGCCACCCACCCACCCAAAATCGCGGGTGGGCACAGGAAACCCCCTCCCCAATATCATGGGTGTTGCCTTAAAGGGGTCACAGGAAGCCCCCTCCCCAAAATCACGGGTGTTCCCCCAGGGTCAAAGGGATCACACGAAGCCCCCTCCCCAAAATCACGGGTGGTCACGGGAAGCCCCCTCCCCAAAATCACGGGTGTTCTCCCAGGGTCAAAGGGATCACACGAAGCCCCCTCCCCAAAATCACGGGTGTTCCCCCAGGGTCACACGAAGCCCCCTCCCCAAAGGACAGTTCAGCACCACCTGGGGAGGGGGCAGCATCGTGGGGAGGGGGCTGAGACCCCCGACCCAACCCCGGAATCGCCGGTGAGTCATGGAGACCCCCACCCACCCAAAAAAAGGGGTGACCCCCACCCGGCAGAGCCACCCACCCACCCAAAATCGCGGGTGGGCACAGGAAGCCCCCTCCCCAAAATCGCGGGTGGTCACGGGAAGCCCCCTCCCCAATATCACGGGTGTTCCCCCAGGGTCACAGGGATCACACGAAGCCCCCTCCCCAAAATCACGGGTGAGCACAGGAAGCCCCCTCCCCAAAATCACGGGTGTTCTCCCAGGGTCACAGGGGTCACACGAAGCCCCCTCCCCAAAATCACGGGTGTTCTCCCAGGGTCAAAGGGGTCACAGGAAGCCCCCTCCCCAAAATCGCGGGTGTTCCCCCAGGGTCAAAGGGGTCACACGAAGCCCCCTCCCCAAAGGACAGTTCAGCACCACCTGGGGAGGGGGCGGCATCGTGGGGAGGGGGCTGAGACCCCCGACCCACCCAAAAAAGGGGAGACCCCCACCCGGCAGAGCCACCCACCCACCCAAAATTGCGGGTGGGCACAGGAAGCCCCCTCCCCAAAATCGCGGGTGTTGCCTCAAAGGGGTCACGCGAAGCCCCCTCCCCAAAATCACGGGTGGTCACACGAAGCCCCCTCCCCAAAATCACGGGTGGTCACAGGAAGCCCCCTCCCCAAAATCACGGGTGTTCCCCCAGGGTCACAGGGATCACACGAAGCCCCCTCCCCAAAATCACAGGTGGGCACAGGAAGCCCCCTCCCCAATATCACGGGTGTTGCCTTAAAGGGGTCACAAGAAGCCCCCTCCCCAAAATCACGGGTGGTCACACGAAGCCCCCTCCCCAAAACCGCGGGTGTTGCCTCAAAGGGGTCACACGAAGCCCCCTCCCCAAAATCACGGCTGTTGCCTCAAAGGGGTCGCAGGAAGCCCCCTCCCCAAAATCGCGGGTGTTTCACAAGGGTCACAGGGGTCTCAGGAAGCCCCCTCCCCAAAATCACGGGTGGTCACAGGAAGCCCCCTCCCCAAAATCGCGGGTGTTGCCTCAAAGGGGTCACACGAAGCCCCCTCCCCAAAGGACAGTTCAGCACCACCTGGGGAGGGGGCGGCATCGTGGGGAGGGGGCTGAGACCCCCGACCCACCCAAAAAAGGGGTGACCCCCACCCGGCAGAGCCACCCACCCACCCAAAATCGCGGGTGGGCACAGGAAGCCCCCTCCCCAAAATCGCGGGTGGGCACAGGAAGCCCCCTCCCCAAAATCGCGGGTGTTGCCTTAAAGGGGTCACACAAAGCCCCCTCCCCAAAATCACGGGTGTTCCCCCAGGGTCAAAATGTCAAGGGAAGCCCCCTCCCCAAAATCGCGGGTGTTGCCTCAAAGGGGTCACATGAAGCCCCCTCCCCAAAACTGTGGGTGTTCCCCCAGGGTCACACGAAGCCCCCTCCCCAAAATCACGGCTGTTGCCTCAAAGGGGTCACACGAAGCCCCCTCCCCAAAGGACAGTTCAGCACCACCTGGGGAGGGGGCGGCATCGTGGGGAGGGGGCTGAGACCCCCGACCCACCCCCGGAATCGCCGGTGAGTCATGGAGACCCCCACCCACCCAAAATCACGGGTGTTTCACAAGGGTCACAGGGGTCTCAGGAAGCCCCCTCCCCAAAATCACGGGCGGTCACAGGAAGCCCCCTCCCCAAAACCACGGGTGTTGCCTCAAAGGGGTCAGAGGAAACCCCCAGGCTCAAAGGGGTCACAGGAAGCCCCCTCCCCAAAATCATGGCTGTTCCACCAGGGTCAAAGGGGTCACACAAAGCCCCCTCCCCAAAATCACGGGTGTTCCCCCAGGGTCAAAATGTCAAGGGAAGCCCCCTCCCCAAAATCGCGGGTGTTGCCTCAAAGGGGTCACACGAAGCCCCCTCCCCAAAACCGCAGGTGGTCACATGAAGCCCCCTCCCCAAAACCACGAGCGTTCCCCCAACAAGTGCTGCCCCTCGACCACCCCGTGGCTGCCCCCCAGACCCCCCCCACCCCATGGGTGCCCCCCAGAGCCCTCCCCCACCCCCCCCCCACCCCCCGGGTGCCCCCCCAGGCTTCCCCCTCGCCCCCCAGACCCCCCGTCGCCCCCCAGGTGCCACCCCAGGCTCCCCCCCCACCCCATGGGTGCCCCCCCAGGCGCCCCCCTCGCTCCCCAGACCCCCCCTCGCCCCCCGGGTGCCCCCCCCAGACCCCCCCTCGCTCCCCAGAGCCCCCCCCCGACCCCCCCCACCCCATGGGTGCCCCCCCAGACACCCCCCCCGGCCCCCGGGTGCCCCCACAGACCCTCCCTCGCCCCCCGGGTGCCCCCCCAGATCCCCCCCCACCCCCCGGGTGTCCCCCCCAGACCCCCCCTCGCCCCCCAGAGCCCCCCCCCGACCCCCCCCACCCCATGGGTGCCCCCCCAGATCCCCCCTCGCCCCCCGGGTGCCCCCCCAGACCCCCCCCTCGCCCCCCGGGTGCCCCCCCAGACCCCCCCTCGCCCCCCGGGTGCCCCCCCAGACCCCCCCTCGCCCCTCGGGTGCCACCCCAGGCTCCCCCCCCACCCCATGGGTGCCCCCCCAGACCCCCCCTCGCCCCCCGGGTGCCCCCCCGGACCCCCCCTCGCCCCCCGGGTGACCCCCCAGGCGCCCCCCTCGCCCCCCAGCCCCCCCCTCGCCCCCCCAGATCCCCCCCCACCCCATGGGTGCCCCCCCCGGACCCCCCCTCGCCCCCCACCTGCTGCTCGGGGTGCAGCCGCCGCCCCACCAGACGGAAGCTGTGGGTGCCGGGCTGGTGGAACAGCTGGACACAGCTGGGGCTCTGGGGGGGCGCCCCCCCCGCGGGCACCCACAGCTTCTGGGCGTCGTCGTAGAGCAGCACCGAGGCCCGGGCGCTGCACAGCACCCGCTCGCTGCGGGGGGGGGACACGGGGGGGTCACCCCGGAACCCCCCCCGGAGATTGGGGGACACGGGGGGGTCACCCCTGAGCCCCCCCCCGGAGATTGGGGATTCCCCCCCGGAGTTTGGGGGACACGGGGGGGTCACCCCGGAACCCCCCCCGGAGATTGGGGGACACGGGGGGGTCACCCCGGAACCCCCCCCGGAGATTGGGGATCCCCCCCCTTCCATGGGGATCCCCCCCCCTTACTTGGGGATCCCCCCCCCGGCGCTTGGGGGACACGGGGGGGTCACCCCTGAGCCCCCCCCCGGAGCTTGGGGATCCCCCCCCGGAGCTTGGGGATCCCCCCCTTCCATGGGGATCCCCCCCTTCCATGGGGATCCCCCCCTTACTTGGGGATTCCCCCCCAGAGCTTGGGGATCCCCCCCCCGGCACTTGGGGATCCCCCCGGAGCTTGGGGACCCCCCCCTTCCATGGGAATCCCCCCCTTCCATGGGGACCCCCCCCCCGGCACTTGGGGATCCCCCCCGGAGCTTGGGGACCCCCCCCTTCCATGGGGATCCCCCCTGGACCTTGGGGATTCCCCCTGGACCTTGGGGATCCCCCCCCCTTCCTTGGGGATCCCCCCCTTTCCATGGGGACCCCCCCCACGGTGTGCGACCCCCCCAATGTGGGATCTCGGGGTGCTCAGGGTGGTCCAGGGACCCCCCCTCCTTTAGGGACCCTTCCCCTCCTTTAGGGACCCCCCGAAGTGGCCCGGGGACCCCCCCCCCGGATTTGGGGACCCCCCGGTGGTGGCACTGGGACCCCCCCGGGGTGGGAATTTGGGGACCCCCCTCGAGTTGGGGACCCCCGGGGATGGAAATTTGGGGACCCCCAGGGGTGGCACTGGGACCCCCCAGGATGGGAATTTGGGGACCCCCAGGGGTGGCACTGGGACCCCCCCCCCCCGGATTTGGGGACCCCCCGGGGTGACATTGGGGACCCCCCTGGGATGGGAATTTGGGGACCCCCCCCCGAATTGGGGACCCCCCCCAACCCCTGGGGCACCCCCGGCTGCTGCCCCCCCCCTCCCCTCCCCCCCCTGCACCCCAAAACCTCCCCCCATCCCCCCCCCCTTTTCCTTCCTCTTCTTCCTGGGGCTGCCCCTCCCCCACTCCCAGTGCTCCCAGTGCCGCTCCCAGTGCTCCCAGTGCTCCCAGTGCTCCCAGTGCTCCCAGTGCTCCCAGTGCCCATCCCAGTGCTCCCAGTGCTCCCAGTGCTCCCAGTGCTCCCAGTACCCATCCCAGTGCTCCCCCAGTGCTCCCAGTGCTCCCAGTGCTCCCAGTACCCCCAGTGCCCATCCCAGTGCCCATCCCAGTGCTCCCAGTGCTCCTCCAGTGCTCCCAGTGCTCCCCCAGTGCCCCCCAGTGCTCCCAGTGCCCATCCCAGTGCTCCCCCAGTGCTCTCCCAGTGCTCCCAGTGCCCATCCCAGTGCCCCCAGTGCTCTCCCAGTGCTCCCAGTACCCATCCCAGTGCCCATCCCAGTGCTCCCAGTGCTCCCAGTGTCCATCCAGTGCCCATCCCAGTGCTCCCAGTGCTCCCAGTGCCCATCCAGTGCCCATCCCAGTGCTCCCAGTGCCCCCCCCAGTGCTCCCAGTGCTCCCGGTGCCGCTCCCAGTGCTCCCAGTGCCCATCTCAGTGCCCATCCCAGTGCTCCCAGTCCCGTTCCCGGTTCTCCCAGCCCAGATCCCAGCGCTCCCAGTGCTCCCAGTGCTCCCAGTGCCCATCCCAGTGCTCCCAGTGCCCCCAGCCCCAATTCCCGGTGCTCCCAGTGCCCCCAGTCCCAATTCCCAGTACTCCCAGTGCCCCCAGTCCCAATTCCCGGTGCTCCCAGTGCTCCCAGTGCCCCCAGTCCCAATTCCCAGTACTCCCAGTGCCCCCAGTCCCAATTCCCGGTGCTCCCAGTGCCCCCAGTCCCAATTCCCAGTGCTCCCAGTGCCCATCCCAGTGCTCCCAGTTCCTGTTCCCGGTTCTCCCAGCCCAGATCCTGGTGCTCCCAGTGCCCCCAGCCCCAATTCCCAGTGCTCCCAGTGCCCCCAGTCCCGATTCCCGGTTTCCCCCGAGCTCCCAGTCCCAATTCCCGGTGCTCCCAGTGCCCCCAGCCCCAATTCCCAGTGCTCCCAGTGCCCCCAGTCCCGATTCCCGGTTTCCCCCGAGCTCCCAGTCCCAATTCCCGGTGCTCCCAGTGCCCCCAGCCCCAGTTCCCAGTGCTCCCAGTGCCCCCAGTCCCAATTCCCGGTGCTCCAGTGCCCCCAGTCCCAATTCCCAGTGCTCCCAGTGCTCCCAGTCCCAATTCCCAGTGCTCCCAGTGCTCCCAGTGCTCCCAGTGCCCATCCCAGTGCTCCCAGTGCTCCCAGTCCCAATTCCTGGTGCTCCCAGTGCCCCCAGCCCCAATTCCCAGTGCTCCCAGTGCCCCCAGCCCCAATTCCCGGTGCTCCCAGTGCCCCCAGTCCCAATTCCCAGTGCTCCCAGTGCCCCCAGTGCCCCCAGTCCCAATTCCCAGTGCTCCCAGTGCTCCCAGTGCCCCCAGCCCCAGTTCCCAGTGCTCCCAGTGCCCCCAGCCCCAATTCCCAGTGCTCCCAGTGCCCCCAGCCCCAATTCCCAGTGCTCCCAGTGCCCCCAGCCCCAATTCCCAGTGCTCCCAGTGCCACTTCCCAGTGCTCCCAGTGCCCCCAGCCCCAATTCCTGGTACTTCCAGTGCCCCCAGTGCCCCCAGCCCCAATTCCCGGTGCTCCCAGTGCCCCCAGTACCAATTCCCGTTGCTCCCAGTGCCCCCAGTCCCAATTCCCGGTGCTCCCAGTGCCCCCAGTACCAATTCCCGCTGCTCCCAGTGCCCCCAGTACCAATTCCCGCTGCTCCCAGTGCCCCCAGCCCCAATTCACGGTGCTCCCAGTGCCCCCAGTCCCAATTCCCAGTGCTCCCAGTGCTCCCAGTCCCAATTCCCAGTGCTCCCAGTGCCCCCAGTCCCAATTCCCAGTGCTCCCAGTGCTCCCAGCCCCAATTCCCGGTGCTCCCAGTGCCCCCAGCCCCATTTCCCGGTGCTCCCAGTGCCCCCAGCCCCAATTCCCAGTGCTCCCAGTGCCCATCCCAGTGCTCCCAGTTCCTGTTCCCGGTTCTCCCAGCCCAGATCCCAGTGCTCCCAGTGCCCCCAGTCCCAATTCCCAGTACTCCCAGTGCTCCCAGTCCCAGTTCCCGGTGCTCCCAGTGCCCCCAGTCCCAATTCCCAGTGCTCCCAGTGCCCCCAGCCCCATTTCCCGGTTTTCCAGTGCCCCCAGTCCCAATTCCCAGTGCTCCCAGTCCCAGTTCCCGGTGCTCCCAGTGCCCCCAGTCCCAATTCCCGGTGCTCCCAGTGCCCCCAGCCCCATTTCCCGGTTTTCCAGTGCCCCCAGTCCCAATTCCCGGTGCTCCCAGTCCCAATTCCCAGTGCTCCCAGTGCCCCCAGTACCAATTCCCGGTGGTCCCGGTGCTCCCAGTGCCCCCAGTCCCAATTCCCAGTGCTCCCAGTCCCAATTCCCGGTGCCCCCAGTCTCAATTCCCAGTGCCCCCAGTCTCAATTCCCAGTGCTCCCAGTGCCACTTCCCGGTTTTCCCAGTGCTCCCAGTGCCACTTCCCGGTTTCCCAGCGCTCCCAGTGCCTCCAGCCCCAGTTCCCGGTGCTCCCAGTGCCCCCAGCCCCAATTCCCAGTGCTCCCAGTGCCACTTCCCGGTTTCCCAGCGCTCCCAGTACCGCTTCCCGGTGCTCCCAGTTCCGGCTCCCGGCTCACCCGCTGCTGCCCAGCGCCCGCAGCCCCCGCTCCCAGTTCCCCCAGTGCCCGTTACCGGCGCGCCCAGCGCCCGTTACCGGCGCCCCCGGTGCCCCCGGTACCCGTTACCGGCTCTCCCAGTTCACCCAGTACCGACCCCCAGCGCTCCCAGCGCCGCCGGTACCGATCCCCGGTACCCCCCCGCTCCCCGTTAACCCTTCCCCCGCTTCTCCCAGTTGCTCCCAGTTGCTCCCAGTGCTCCCAGTACCGATCCCCGCTCACCTCATGCTGGCGGCGGCGGCCGGTCCGGGCCCTTCCGGTGGCGGCGGGGGCCGGACCCGCCGGTGGCGGCGAGAGGCCCCGCCCCCCATGGGCCCCGCCCCGCCCCGCCCCTCCCGGTAACGGCGGCGGCCACCGGGAGCGGCCCCGGGGCTCCTTAAAGCGGCAACGGCGGCGCGTGGGACCAGTAACGCCCAGTGTGTCCTCCCAGTGTCCCCCAGTAACGCCCAGTGTGTCCTCCCAGTGTCCCCCAGTAACGCCCAGTGTGTCCTCCCAGTGTCCCCCAGTGTCCCCCCAGTGTCCCCCCAGTGTCCCCTCCCAGTGTCCCCCGGGGTCCCCCCAGTCCCTCCCAGTTCCCCCAGTGTCCCCCAGTGTCCCCCCAGTGTCCCCAGTGTCCCCCAGTGTCCCCCCCAGTGTCCCCCCCAGTGTCCCCCCAGTGTCCCCCCAGTGTCCCCCCAGTGTCCCCCAGTGTCCCCCAACCGAACCCCCCGGGGTCCCCCCACCCGTGTCCATCCGGTGTCACCCCGAGCTCTCCCATTCTGGGCACTGGGAGGGACTGGGAGGCACTGGGGGGCACTGGGAGGGACACTGGGGGACACTGGGAGGGACTGGGAGGCACTGGGAGGCACTGGGGGGCACTGGGAGGGACACTGGGGGACACTGGGGGACACTGGGAGGGACTGGGGGGACACTGGGGGACAGTGGGGGGACACTGGGGGGACACTGGAGGACATTGGGAGGGACTGAGGGGGACACTGGGGGGGACACTGGGGGGACACTGGGAGGGACTGGGGGACACTGGGGGACACTGGGAGGGATTGAGGGGACACTGGGGGGACACTGGGAGGGACTGGGAGACACTGGGGGACACTGGGGGGGACACTGGGAGGGACTGAGGGGGACACTGGGGGGGACACTGGGGGGACACTGGGGGACACTGGAGGACACTGGGAGGGACTGGGAGGAACTGGGGGACACTGGGGGACACTGGGAGGGATTGAGGGGTCACTGAAGGACACTGGGGGGCACTGGGGGGACACTGGGAGGGACTGGGGGGGACACTGGGGGACACTGGAGGACACTGGGAGGGACTGGGGGACACTGGGGGACACTGGGAGGGACTGGGGGGCACTGGGAGGGACTGGGGGGCACTGGGGGGGACACTGGGGGACACTGGGAGGGACTGGGGGGACACTGGGGGACACTGGGGGACACTGGGAGGGACTGGGGGACACTGGGAGGGACTGGGGGGGACACTGGGGGACACTGGGAGGGACTGGGGGGCACTGGGAGGTCTCGGCGACTCCGATGGGAACCGGGGAGCCCCGGGGTCGGTGCCCGGGTCCCGGTGCCGGTTCCAGATCTCCGTTCTCGGTTCCCGGTTCCCAGTGTCGCTTCCCCGTTCCCGGTGCCGGTTCCCGGTGCCGGTTCCCGGTGCCGGTTCCCGGTTCCCGGTGCCGGTTCGCAGTTCTTGGTTCCCGGTGCCCGTGTCGGGTCCCGGTGCCGGTTCCCCATTCCCCATTCCCGGTGCCGGTTCCCCATTCCCGGCTCTCCAGTGCCGGTTCCCGGTGCGCGGTTCCCGGTGCCGGTTCCCCATTCCCGGTTCCCGGTGCCGGTTCCCGGTTCCCGGTGCCGGTTCGCGGTTCTTGGTTCCCGGTGCCGGTGTCGGGTCCCGGTGCCGGTTCCCCATTCCCAGTTCCCATTCCCGGTTCCCGGTGCCTGTTCCCCATTCCCGGCTCTCTGGTGCCGGTTCCCCATTCCCAGTTCCCGGTGCCAGTTCCCGGTGCCGGTTCCCCATTCCCGGTTCCCCATTCCCGGTTCCCCATTCCCGGCTCTCCGGTGCCGGTTCCCGGTGCCGGTTCCCCATTCCCGGTTCCCCATTCCTGGTTCCCGGTGCCGGTTCCCCATTCCCGGTTCCCGGTGCCGGTTCCTCATTCCCGGCTCTGCAGTGCCGGTTCCCGGTGCCGGTTCCCCATTCCCGGTTCCCCATTCCCGGTTCCCCATTCCCGGCTCTCCGGTGCCGGTTCCCCATTCCCGGTTCTCCATTCCCGGTTCCTCATTCCCGGCTCTCCAGTGCCGGTTCCCGGTGCCGGTTCCCCATTCCCGGTTCCCCATTCCCGGCTCTCCGGTGCCGGTTCCCCATTCCCGGTTCCCCATTCCCGGTTCCCCGTTCCCGGTTCCCCATTCCCGGTTCCCCATTCCCGGCTCTCTGGTGCCGGTTCCCCATTCCCGGCTCTCGGTGCCGGTTCCCCGTTCCCGGTTCCCCATTCCCGGCTCTCCGGTGCGGTCCCGCCCCCCGCCCCGCCCCTCTCCGCCGCCGCCGCCGCCGCCGCCGCCCTTTGTCCGTGGCCTCGGGCCCCGCCATGGCGCTGCGGTGATGCGCGGCGGGGCCGGCCCGGGGGCGGCGGGGCCGAGCGAGACCGGGAGCCCCATGCGGGGGCCGCCGCCATGGGGCAGGTCCTGGGCTTCGCCCACTGCAGTACGGAGCGGGAACCGGCACCGGGAACCGGCACCGGGAACCGGCACCGGGGAGCGGCACCGGGGAGCGGGGAAGGGGCGGCGGCACCGGGAGGGGCCGGGGATGGAGTAGCGGGAACCGGGAACCGGGCACCGGGAACGGGGCGCGGGGTGGGGCTGGGGATGGAGGGTGCGGGAGGGGCTGCGGGATGCGGGAGGTACCGGGAATCGGTACCGGGAATCGGTACCGGGGATCGGTACCGGCAGCGGAGAACAGGGAGGGGCCAGGGACAACCGGGGATGGGGGCACCGGGGCGGACCGGGCGGACCGGGGGCTGCGGGAACCGGGAGGAGCCGGGCACGGGAGGACTGGGAGTGGCCGCGGATGGAGGCACCGGGAACCGGGGATGGATCCGGCACCGGGAACCGGGGATGGATCCGGCACCGGGAACCGGGGATGGATCCGGCACCGGGAACCGGGGATGGATCCGGCACCGGGAACCGGGGATGGATCCGGCACCGGGAACCGGGGATGGATCCGGCACCGGGAACCGGGGATGGATCCGGCACCGGGAACCGGGGATGGCGGGATCGGGAGTGCTCGGGGATCGGGGCAGCACCGGGAGGGTTCGGGGCTGGACTGGGAACCGGGAGGAACCGGGCACCGGAGGACTGGGAGTGGCCGGGATGAGGGGTCCGGGAGTTACCGGGGATAACGGGACCGGGCACCGGGAGGGTCCGGGGCTGCGGGAACCGGGAGGAACCGGGCACCGGAGGACTGGGAGTGGCCGGGATGAGGGGTCCGGGAGTTACCGGGGATAACGGGACCGGGCACCGGGAGGGGACGGGGATGGGGGAACCGGGATGGGGAAACCGGGCACGGGCGGGGATGGGATGCAGGGAGGTACCGGGGACAAAGGTACCGGGGGCGACGGTACCGGGAGGCGCCGGGGACACGGGGACCGGAACTCGGAGGCACCGGGAACACCGGGGATGGGACACCGGGGATGGGACACCGGGGATGGGGGGACCGGGAGGCGCCGGGGACACGGGGACCGGGACTTGGAGGCACCGGGGACACCGGGGATGGGACACCGGGGATGGGGGAACCGGGGATGGGGGAACCGGGAGGTCCCGGGGATGCACGAACCGGGATGGAGGGTCCGGAACTGACCGGGACACGGGACACGGGGCGCGCTCGGGGGTCCCGGGAAGTGCGGACCAAGTTTGGGGGTCCCCCCCGTGCCGCCCCCCCCCCCCCAGAAGAGGCTCCGTCCACGGCCTCCACCACACCGGACTCCACCGAGGGTGAGCGGGGACCCCCCCCCCGCGAGCCGGGGGCTGTCCCGACCCCCCCAGTGAACCCCAAAAAACCCCAAACACCCTTAGTGAACCCCAAACACCCCCAGTGAACCCCAAACCCTCCCCAGTGAACCCCAAAAAACCCCAAACACCCCCAGTGAACCCCAAACCCTCCCCAGTGAACCCCAAACCTTCCCCGAACCCCAAACCCCCCCCAGTGAATCCCGAACCCCCCCAGTGAACCCCAAACACCCCCCGAACCCCCCCAGTGAACCCCAAACCCCCCCCACTGAACCCCGAACCCCTCCAGTGAACCCCAACCCCCCCAGTGAACCCCAAACCCTCCCCGAACCCCCCCCAGTGAACCCCAAACCCCCCCCAGTGAACCCCAAACCCCCCCCAGTGAACCCCAAACCTCCCCGAACCCCCCCAGTGAACCCCAAAAACCCCCGAACCCCCCCGAACCCCAAACACTCCCAGTGAACCCCAAACCTTCCCCGAACCCCAAACCCCCCCCAGTGAATCCCGAACCCCCCCCAGTGAACCCCAAACCCTCCCCAGTGAACCCCAAACCCCCCCCAGTGAACCCCAAACCCCCCCCAGTGAACCCCAAACCTCCCCGAACCCCCCAGTGAACCCCGAACCCTGCCCGAACCCCCCCAGTGAACCCCAACCCCCCCCAGTGAACCCCAAACCTCCCCGAACCCCAAACACCCCCGAACCCCCCCAGTGAACCCCGAACCCCCCCAGTGAACCCCAAACCCCCCCAAACCCCCCCCAGTGAACCCCAAACCCTCCCAGTGAACCCCAAAACCCCCCCGAACCCCCCCGAACCCCCCCTCAGGTGCCGACTCGGATTTCCCGGAGCTGCCGGCGCCGGAGCCCCCCGAGGAGGAGGAGGAGGATGAGGAGGATGATGAAGATGAAGACGAGGAGCGGGCGGCGGCTTGGGGGGGTCCCCGGGGATCCCCCCAACCTTGGGGACCCCCCCCCCGGGAACTCACCTTCTCCTACATCGCCTTCCGGGCCGGGGGCGACCCCCCCCAAACCGAACCGGGACCCCGGGGCCGCCGGGACCCCCGGGACCCCCGGCGGGGCCGCCCCTCCCCCCGCCTGAGCTCGGGGGGGTCCCCCCGGGGGTCGGACCCCCCCCGAGCGGCCGCCAGGGCCCCCCCAAAACGTCCCGGGGAGCCCCCGGCCCCCCCCGAGGCGAGGCTGGAGTTTGGGGGGGCCCTGGGGGGTTTGGGGGGTCCCGAGGAGCCCCCCAGGAGTTCGGGTGAGGATGGGGGTCCCTGGGGGGGGATTTGGGGGTCCCTGGGGGGATTTGGGGGTCCCTGGGGGGGTCCGGGAACATCCCTGGGGGGGATTTGGGGGTCTCTGGGGGGGATTTGGGGGTCACTGGGGGGGATTTGGGGGTCCCTGGGGAGGAATTTGGGGGTCCCCGGAGGGGATTTGGGGGTCCCCGGGGGGGATTTGAGGGTCTCTGGGAGAGTTTGGGGGTCCCTGGGGGGGATTTGGGGGTCCCCGGGGGAGTTGGGGTACATGTGGGGGGATTTGGGGGTCCCTGGGGTGGGATTTGGGGGTCCCTGGGGGGGATTTGAGGGTCCCCGGAGGGGATTTGAGGGTCTCTGGGAGAGTTTGGGGGTCCCTGGGGGGGATTTGGGGGTCCCCGGGGGAGTTCGGGTACACGTGGGGGGATTTGGGGGTCCCTGGGGGGGATTTGGGGGTCCCTGGGGGGGATTTGAGGGTCCCTGGGGGTGATTTGGGGGTCACTGGGGTGGATTTGGGGGTCACTGGGGAGGAATTTGGGGGTCCCTGGGGGGGATTTGGGGGTCCTTGGGGGGGTCGGGTACACGTGGGGTGGATTTGGGGTTCCCGGGGAGGAATTTGGGGGTCCCTGGGGGGGATTTGAGGGTCTCTGGGAGAGTTTGGGGGTCCCTGGGGGGGATTTGGGGGTCCCCGGGGGAGTTGGGGTACACGTGGGGGGATTTGGGGGTCCCTGGGGTGGGATTTGAGGGTCCCCGGAGGGGATTTGAGGGTCTCTGGGAGAGTTTGGGGGTCCCTGGGGGGGATTTGGGGGTCCCTGGGGTGGATTTGGGGGTCCCTGGGGGGGATTTGGGGGTCTCAGAAGGGGGATTTGGGGGTCCCTGGGGGGGGATTTGGGGGTCCCTGGGGGGGATTTGGGGGTCCCTGGATGGATTTGGGGGTCCCCGGGGGGGATTTGGGGGAGCCCGAGGAGCCCCCCAGGAGTTCGGGTGAGGATGGGGGTCCATGGGGGGGGGGGGTCGGGGACATCCTGGGGGGGATTTGGGGGTCCCTGGGGGGGATTTGGGGGTCACTGGGGAGGAATTTGGGGGTCCCTGGGGGGGATTTGGGGGTCCTTGGGGGGGTCGGGTACACGTGGGGGGATTTGGGGGTCCCTGGGGTGGGATTTGAGGGTCCCCGGAGGGGATTTGAGGGTCTCTGGGAGAGTTTGGGGGTCCCTGGGGGGGATTTGGGGGTCCCCGGGGTGGATTTGGGGGTCCCTGGGATGAATTGGGGGTCCCTGGGGGGAATTCGGGGGTCCCCGGGGGGGATTTGGGGGTCCCGGGTTGATTTGGGGTTCCCGGGTTGATTTGGGGGTCCCCGGGGTGAATTTGGGGGTCCCGGGGTGGATTTGGGGGTCCCCGGGGTGGATTTTGGGGTTCCCGGGATGGATTTGGGGGTCCCTGGGTGAATTTGGGGGTCCCTGGGGTGGATTTTGGGGGTCCCCGGGGTTAATTTGGGGGTCCCTGGGGGAGATTTTGGGGTCCCTGGGGTGGATTTTGGGGGTCCCCAGGTTAATTTGGGGGTCCCTGGGATGGATTTGGGGTTCCCGGGGTGGATTTTGGGGGTCCCCGGGGTGGATTTTGGGGTTCCCGGGGTGGATTTGGGGGGTCCCTGGGGGGGATTTTGGGGGTCCCCAGGTTAATTTGGGGGTCCCCGGGGTGGATTTGGGGTCCCTGGGGTGGATTTTGGGGGTCCCCGGGGTTAATTTGGGGGTCCCAGGGTGGATTTTGGGGGTCCCCAGGTTAATTTGGGGGTCCCTGGGGTGGATTTGGGGGTCCCCGGGGTGGATTTTGGGGGTCCCTGGGGTGGATTTTGGGGGTCCCTGGGGTGGATTTTGGGGGTCCCCGGGGTTAATTTGGGGGTCCCCGGGTTAATTTGGGGGTCCCTGGGGTGGATTTTGGGGGTCCCCAGGTTAATTTGGGGGTCCCGGGTGTGAATTTGGGGTCCCTGGGGTGGATTTTGGGGGTCCCTGGGGTGGATTTTGGGGGTCCCCAGGTTAATTTGGGGGTCCCTGGATGGATTTGGGGGTCCCCGGGGTTAATTTGGGGGTCCCCGGGGTGGATTTGGGGGTCCCCGGGGTTAATTTGGGGGTCCCTGGGGGGAATTTGGGGGTCCCCAGGTTAATTTGGGGGTCCCTGGGGGGGTCCATCTGAACCCCTCCAACTCCCCCCCCCCCATTTTCCTCCCAGCAGCCCCCGCGCCGCTCCCCTCCCCCCCGCCAGGGGGCGCCCCCCGCCCGCCCCTCCCGGAGCCCCCTCCCGCCTCAGCCCCGCCCCCTCCGCCTCCGGACCAATCAGCGAGCGCGGCGGGCGCTGACGGACAGGGTGAGCGGCCAATCGGAGCGCGCGGGGGCGGGGCCGGGGTGGGGTGGGGAGGGGGCGGCTCCCGGGGTCCAATTTCGGGGAGGGTCCCGCGGGCCCCGCCGCCATTGGCGGATAAAAATAGGGGGTGACCCCCCCCAAAAACCCGGTAACGGCCGCCGAGCCATGGAGGGGGCAGGTGCAGCACCGGGGGGAACCGGGAAGGGCACCGGGAGCAACGGGGGGCTCCCGAATGGGAGCTGGGAGGCGCTGGGAGAAACTGGGAACCACTGGGGGGGCACTGGGAGGGACTGGGAGGCGCTGGGAACCACTGGGGGGGCACTGGGAGGGACTGGGAACCATTGGGAGGGCACTGGGAACCACTGGCGGGGCACTGGGAGAAACTGGGAGGCACTGGGAACCACTGGGGAGGCACTGGGAGGGCACTGGGAGAAAGTGGGAACCACTGGGAGGGACTGGGAACCACTGGGGGGGCACTGGGAGGGCACTGGGAACCACTGGCGGGGCACTGGGAGAAACTGGAGACCACTGGGAGGACACTGGGAGGGACTGGGAAACACTGGGGAGGCACTGGGAGAAACTGGGAGGGCACTGGAAGAAGCTGGGAGAAACTGGGAACCACTGCGGGGGCACTGGGAGAGACTGGGGACCACTGGGTGGGAACTGGGATAAACTGGGAACCACTGGGGGGGCACTGGGAGAAACTGGGAACCACTGAGGGGGCACTGGGAAGGACAGGAGGGACTCTGGAGGAGCACTGGGTTGGGACTGGGAGCACTGGGAGGCACCAGTAAGGAACTGGGGGCACTCCGAAGGGGCACTGGAAGGCACTGGGAGGCACTTGGAGGCACTGGGAGAAACTGGGAACCCCTGGGGGGGGCACTGGGAGAAACTGGGAACCACTGAGGGGGCACTGGGAAGGACAGGAGGGACTCTGGAGGAGCACTGGGTTGGGACTGGGAGGCACTGGGAGAAACTGGGGACCACTGGGGAGGCACTGGGAGGGATTCTGGGGGAGCACTGGGAGCACTGGAGGGCACTGGGAGGCACCAGTAAGGAACTGGGGGGGGACTCCAGATGGGCACTGGGAGCACTGGGAGGCACTGGGAACCACTGGGGGGGCACTGGGAGGGACAGGAGGGACTGTGGAGGAGCACTGGGTTGGGACTGGGAGCACTGGGAGAAACTGGGGACCACTGGGGAGCACTGGGAGGGACTGGGAGCACTGGGAGGCACCAGTAAGGAACTGGGGGGACTCCAAAGGAGCACTGGGAGCACTGGGAGGCTGTCACAGCGTGTCCCCGTGTCCCTCAGTGTGGGAGCTGCTGTACTGGCGGGTGCCCCAGCGCTCGGCACTGGCCTTACTGGTGGCACTGGGGAAACTGGGAGCCACTGGGGGGGCACTGGGAGAGATTCTGGAGGAGCACTGGGTTGGGACTGGGAGCACTGGGAGGCACCAGTAAGGAACTGGTGGCACTCCGAAGGGGCACAGGGAGGCATTGGGAACCACTGTGGGGGCACTGGGAGAAACTGGGAACCCCTGGGGGGGCACTGGGAGAAACTGGGAACCACTGAGGGGGCACTGGGAGAAACTGGGAACCACTGGGGGGCACTGGGAGGGACTGGAGGGACTGTGGAGGAGCACTGGGTTGGGACTGGGAGGCACTGGGAGAAACTGGGGACCACTGGGGAGCACTGGGTTGGGACTGGGAGCACTGGGAGGCACCAGTAAGGAACTGGGGGGACTCCAGAGGAGCACTGGGAGCACTGGGAGGAGCCCTGGAGGGGACAGCAGTGACAGCCGCGTGTCCCCGTGTCCCTCAGTGTGGGAGCTGCTGTACTGGCGGGTGGCCTTACTGGTGGCACTGGGGAAACTGGGAGCCACTGGGGGGGCACTGGGAGAGATTCTGGAGGAGCACTGGGAGGGACTGGGAGCATTGGGAGGCACCAGTAAGGAACTGGGGGGACTCCAAAGGGGCATGGGGAGGCACTGGGGAGGCACTGGGTTGGGACTGGGAGCACTGGGAGGGACTGGGAGCACTGGGAGGCACCATTAAGGAACTGGGGGGGACTCCGAAGGGGCACTGGGAGGGACTGGGAGCACTGGGAGGCACCAGTAAGGAACTGGGGGGACTCCAAAGGAGCACTGGGAGCACTGGGAGGCTGTCACAGCGTGTCCCCTGTCCCTCAGTGTGGGAGCTGCTGTACTGGCGGGTGCCCCAGCACTCGGCACTGGCCTTACTGGTGGCACTGGGGAAACTGGGGAAACTGGGAGCCACGGGGGGGGCACTGGGAGAAACTGGGAGGTGCTGGGAACCACTGGGAGGGACTCTGGAGGAGGACTGGGTTGGGACTGGGAGCACTGGGAGGCACCAGTAAGGAACTGGGGGCACTCGGAAGGGGCACAGGGAGGCACTGGGAACCACTGGGGGGGCACTGGGAGAAACTGGGAACCACTGGGGGGGCACTGGGAGAAACTGGGAGGCACTGGGAACCACTGGGGGGGCACTGGGAGAAACTGGGAGGCACTGGGAACCACTGGGGGGGCACTGGGAGAAACTGGGAGGCACTGGGAGGGACTGGGAACCACTTGGGGGGCACTGGGAGGGCACTGGGAGAAAGTGGGAACCACTGGGGGGGCACTGGGAGGGCACTGGGAGGACACTGGGAGGGACTGGGAACCACTGGCGGGGCACTGGGAGAAACTGGAGACCACTGGGAGGGACTGGGAACCACTGGGAGGGACAGGAGTGACTCCAGAGGAGCACTGGGTTGGGACTGGGAGCACTGGGAGGCACTGGGAGAAACTGGGAACCACCGAGGGGGCACTGGGAGGCACCAGTAAGGAACTGGGGGGCACTGGGAGGCACCAGGAGGCACCAGTAAGGAACTGGGGGGACTCCAAAGGAGCACTGGGAGCACTGGGAGGCTGTCACAGCGTGTCCCCGTGTCCCTCAGTGTGGGAGCTGCTGTACTGGCGGGTGCCCCAGCGCTCGGCACTGGCCTTACTGGTGGCACTGGTGGCCCTGGGGTCCCTGTCGCGCTTCAGCGCCATCTCGGTGGGTGCCTACGGGGCGCTGGCGGTGCTGGCTGTCACCGTCCCCCTGCGCCTGCGCCGGGTGGCCTTGGGGACACTGAGCCCACCCCCCCCGGAGCCCCCCGTGCGGTGAGTGACACTGGGGACACTGTCCCTGTCCCCTCCCTGCCACCCCCCCGCTGTGCCCTCCCTGCTGTCCCCTCCCTGCCACCCCACTGTCCCCTCCCCGCTGTCCCCTCCCTGCCACCCCCCCGCTGTCCCCTCCCTGCTGTCCCCTCCCTGTTGTCCCCTCCCTGCCACCCCGCTGTCCCCTCCCTGCTGCCACCACCCTGCTGTCCCCTCCCTGCCACCCCACTGTCCCCTCCCTGCTGTCCCCTCCCTGCTGCCACCACCCCGCTGTCCCCTCCCTGCTGTCCCCTCCCTGCTGTGCCCTCCCTGCCACCCCCGCTGTCCCCTCCCTGCTGCCACCCCCCCGCTGTCCCCTCCCTGCTGTCCCCTCCCCGCTGTCCCCTCCCCGCTGTCCCCTCCCTGCCACCCTGCTGTCCCCTCCCTGCCACCCTGCTGTCCCCTCCCTGCCACCACCCCGCTGTCCCCTCCCTGCCACCACCCCACTGTCCCCTCCCCACTGTCCCCTCCCCGCTGTCCCCTCCCCACTGTCCCCTCCCCACTGTCCCCTCCCTGCCACCACCCCCCTGTCCCCTCCCCGCTGTCCCCTCCCTGCCACCCCCGGGGATGTCTGGGTGGCGCTGGTGGCTTTGTGCCCATCCTGGGGGTGTTGCCGTGTCCTTTGTCACCTCTCGATTTGTCCCTGTTCTTCTTCACCCTACCCTGTCCCTGTCCCCATCCCTGTCCCCCTCACTGTCCCCCTGACACTGTCCCTGTCCCCATCCCTGTTCCCCTCACTGTCCCCTGACGCTGTCTCTGTCCCCGTGGTGTCCCCCTGTCCCCATCCCTGTCCCCCTCACTGTCCCCTGACGCTGTCTCTGTCCCCCTGTCCCTGTCCCCATCCCTGTCCCACTCACTGTCCCCTGACGCTGTCTCTGTCCCCCTGTCCCTGTCCCCATGCTGTCCCCCTGACATTGTCCTTGTCCCCCTGACACTGTCCCTGTCCCCGTGGTGTCCCCATGGCACTGTCCCTGTTCCCTGACGCTGTCCCTGTCCCCTGACACTGTCCCTGTCCCCTGACGCTGTCCCTGTCCCCATGGCACTGTCCCCTGACGCTGTCCCCATCCCTGTCCCCTGACACTGTCCCTGTCCCCATGGCACTGTCCCTGTCCCTATGGCACTGTCCCTGTCCCCTGACGCTGTCCCTGTCCCCTGATGCTGTCCCTGTCCCCATGGCACTGTCCCTGTCCCCATCCCTGTCCCCTGTCCCCATCCCTGTCCCCTGATGCTGTCCCTGTCCCCATGGCACTGTCCCTGTCCCCTGACGCTGTCCCTGTCCCCTGACACTGTCCCTGTCCCCATGGCACTGTCCCTGTCCCTATGGCACTGTCCCTGTCCCCTGACACTGTCCCTGTCCCCATCCCTGTCCCTGTCCCCATGGCACTGTCCCTGTCCCCATGGCACTGTCCCTGTCCCCATGGCACTGTCCCCTGACGCTGTCCCCATCCCTGTCCCTGTCCCTGTCCCCATCCCTGTTCCTGTCCCCTGACACTGTCCCTGTCCCCATGGCACTGTCCCTGTCCCTATGGCACTGTCCCTGTCCCCTGACACTGTCCCTGTCCCCGTCCCTGTCCCCATGGCACTGTCCCTGTCCCCATGGCACTGTCTCTGTCCCCATGGCACTGTCCCTGTCCCCATGGCACTGTCCCCTGACGCTGTCCCCATCCCTGTCCCTGTCCCCCTGTCCTTGTCCCCTGACACTGTCCCTGTCCCCATGGCACTGTCCCTGTCCCCTGATGCTGTCCTTGTCCCCATGGCACTGTCCCTGTCCCCATGCTGTCTCCATGGCACTGTCCCCTGACGCTGTCCCCATCCCTGTCCCTGTCCCCATGCTGTCCCCTGACACTGTCCCTGTCCCCATGGCACTGTCCCCTGACGCTGTCCCCATCCCTGTCCCTGTCCCCATGCTGTCCCCTGACACTGTCCCTGTCCCCTGACGCTGTCCCCATCCCTGTCCCCGTGTGTCCCCAGGCCGGAGGTGCTGGGGACGCTGAGCCCGGAGCAGCAGCAGCGCTGGGCGCGGTACCTGGCGCGACACGTGGTGACAGCCACCCGCACCCTCACCCGCCTCTTCCTCGTCCACAGCGTCCCCGAGTCCCTCAAGGTGACACCGGGGACACAGGGGGGGCGTGGGGACACGGGGGGGGGGGCATGGGGACATGGGGGGGCGTGGGGACACAGGGGGACACGGGGAGGATCGGGGACACAGGGAGGATTGGGGACACGGGGGGACACAGGGACACGGGGGGCACAGGGGACAGGGGGGGCACAGGGGGACACGGGGAGGATTGGGGACACGGGGGGACACAGGGACACGGGGGGACACAGGGACACGGGGGGCACAGAGGGACCTGGGGGACACGGGGGGGGCATGGGGGGCACAGGGGGACCTGGGGGACACGGGGGGGGCACGGGGGGACATTGGGGACACACTGGGGACACGTGGAGATCATTGGGGACATTGGGGACACACTGGGGACACAAGGGGGCCCTCGAGAGCATTGGGGACATAGGGGGCACAGGGGGACATTGGGGACACACTGGGGACACGGGGGGGGGCACGGGGGGCACAGGGGACACGGGGGGGATCGGGGACATGGGGGGCGTGGGGACACAGGGGGGCACAGGGGACATGGGGGGCGTGGGGACACAGGGGGGCACGGGGGACATGGGGGGCACAGAGAGACCTGGGGGACATGGGGGACACGGGGAGGATCGGGGACATGGGGGGCACACGGGGACATGGGGACATAGGGGGTACAGGGGGACATTGGGGACACGTGGAGATCATTGGGGACACACTGGGGGACACAAGGGGGCCATCGAGAGCATTGGGGACATGAGGGGGACATTGGGGACACAGTGGTATTGGGGACACACTGGGGACACGTGGAGAGCATTGGGGACCTGGGGGGCACAGGGGACATGGTGGGCACAGGGGACATTGGGGTCACAGGGGTATCAGGGACATTGGGGACACACTGGGGACACGTGGAGATCATTGGGGACACAGGTGGTACAGGGGAACATTGGGGACACACTGGGGACAGGTGGGGGCCATCGAGAGCATTGGGGACCTGGGGGGCACAGGGGGACATGGGGGTCACGGGGGGACATTGGGGGCACAGGGGGACATGGGGGTCACGGGGACATCGGGGATGCAAGGGGGACACATGGAGAGCATTGGGGACCTGGGGGGCACAGGGGGACATTGGGGACATTGGGGACACAGTGGGGACACGTGGAGAGCATTGGGGACCTGGGGGGCACAGGGAACATGGGGGTCACGGTGGTATCGGGGACATTGGGGACACAGTGGCATTGGGGACACTGGGGACACACAGGGGGTGTTGGGGACACGGAGGGCACAGGGGACATGGGGGTCACGGGGATATCGGGGACATTGGGGACACACTGGGGACACACAGGGGGTGTTGGGGACATGGGGGCAGAGGGGACACGGAGGGCACAGGGGACATGGGGACATTGGGGACACAGTGGCATTGGGGACGCTGGGGACACTGTGTGGGTGTTGAGGACACAGGGGGCACAGGGGACATGGGGACATCGGGGACACAGTGGCATTGGGGACACTGGGGACACACGGGGTGTTGGGGACATGGGGGACACAGGGGACACGGGGACATTGGGGACACAGTGGCATTGGGGACGCTGGGGACACACAGGGGGTGTTGGGGACACTGGGGACACAGTGGCATTGGGGACACTGGGGACACACAGGGGGTGTTGGGGACATGGGGGACACAGTGGCATTGGGGACGCTGGGGACACACAGGGGGTGTTGGGGACACAGGGGGCACAGGGGACATGGGGGACACAGGGGGTGTTGGGGACACGGGGGACACAGTGGCATTGGGGATGCTGGGGACACACAGGGGGTGTTGGGGACATAGGGGGCACAGGGGACATGGGGACATTGGGGACACACGGGGTGTTGGGGACACGGAGGGCACAGGGGGACACGGAGGGCACAGGGGGACACAGGGGACATGGGTGGCCCGAGGCTGTGGGTGGCAGGCGGGGGCCCTGGGGCGGGTGCCGGTGACAGTGACAGTGACAGTGGCGGTGGCACCGCGGTGGCCGCAGTTCGCCTTCCTGTTCTACCTGCTGACCTACGTGGGGGCCGTGTGCAACGGGCTGACCCTGCTGGGAGCGGGTACGGAGAGGGGACACGGGGACACTGGGGACACGGGGGGACATTGGGGACATTGGGGACATGGGGGGGACATTGGGGACACTGGGGACACGGGGGGACATTGGGGACATTGGGGACACTGGGGACATGGGGACATGGGGACATGGGGACACGGGGGGACATTGGGGACATGGGGGAATATGGGGACATGGGGACACAGAGGGACAGTGGGGACATGGGGGGACACTGGGGACATGGGGGGACATGGGGGGACACTGGGGACACGGGGGACATGGGGACATTGGGGACATGGGGGGACATGGGGACACTGGGGATATTGGGACATTGGGGACATTGGGGACATTGGGGGACATGGGGGACATTGGGGACATGGGGGGACATTGGGGACACTGGGACATGGGGGGCATTGGGGACACTGGGGACATTGGGGACATTGGGGACATGGGGGAACATGGGGACATTGGAGACACGGGGACATGGGGGGACATTGGGACATGGGGAGAGGGGGGGACACGGGGGGACGTGGGGACATGGGGGGACATGGGGACACGGTGGGACATGGGGACACGGGGACATGGGGACATGGGGGACACGGGGGGACACGGGGGACATGATGGGGACATGGGGGCACATTGGGGACATGGGGATATGGGGGGGACACGGGGACATGGGGGGATGCAGGGGGACATTGGGGACATGGAGGGGACATGGGAGGACATGGGGACACTGGGGGACATGGGGGGATATGGGGATACAGGGGGACATGGGGGGACACGGGGGGATATGGGGACATGGGGGCACATTGGGGACATGGGGGGACATGGGGAGACATTGGCGGACACGGGGGGACATTGGGGACATGGCGGGGACATTGGGGGTCACGCGGGGACATTGGGGACATGGGGAGACATGGGGGGATACAGGGACATGGAGGGGACATTGGGGACATGGGAACACGGGGATGGGGGGACACAGGGGGACATTGGGGACACGGGGGTGACACGGGGACATGGAGGGGACACGGGGCCAGGGGATAGGGGACAAGGGAAGTGGGACAGTGACACAGTCTGGGGACAGGAGGGTGACAGGGTGGTGACCTGAGGTGACACGGGGACATGGAGGGGACACGGGGCCAGGGGGACAAGGGAAGTGGGACAGTGACACAGTCTGGGGACAGGAGGGTGACAGGGTGGTGACCCGAGGTGACACTGCGCTCCCTGGCCAGGTGTCATCTGCGCCTTCACCTTCCCCGTGCTCTACCGGCGCCACCAGGTACGGGGACACCGGTGACACTGCGGGGGTGGCCAGGCCGCGTGTGTCCCCTGTCCCCTCCCCTGCTTTGTCCCCAATTGTCACCCCCCCCGGCCCCACAATGTCCCCAAGTGTCCCCGTGTCCTCCCTGTCCCCAGGCCCAGATCGACCAGTACATGAGTCTGGTGCGGAGCCACCTGAGCCACCTGCGCGCCAGGTGAGTGTCCCCGTGTCCCCCCCCCCTCTGTCCCCTCCCCCGGGGGGGGGGGTCCCGGGGGATGTCCCCAACCCCCCCCGACCCCCCCCTGTCCCCGCAGGGTCCTGGCCAAGCTCCCAAGTGCCAAAGTGAAGCCGCGGTGACACCTCTGTCCCCTGCCTGTCCCCTCCCCTCCGAGGTGACAGCGGGGTCACCTTGGGGACCCCCCCCCCGCCCCCCCCCCCCCCCCCTCCGTGTCCTTGTCCCCCGCGCGGGGGGGGTGACACTTGTGACACTTTAATAAAAACTCTTGTGACAGCCGGGTGTGGTGGCGAGGGGACAGCGGGGGGGACATCGGGGGGGGGGGGACAGGATGGCCTGGGGGGGACGTGAGGAGCCCCCTGATGCGTGTCTGTGATTTGCTGTGTCCCCACCGTGTCCCCAAGTGTCCCCCAGTGTCCCCAAATGTCCCCAAATGTCCCCCACTGTCCCACCGTGTCCCCCAATGTCCCCCCCGTGTGCCCCAATGTCCCCCCGTGTCCCCAGTGTCCCCCCCGGTGTCCCCCAGTGTCCCCCCCATGTCCCCCAATATCCCCCAATGTCCCCCAGTGTTCCCCAATGTCCCCCCCATGTCCCCCAGTGTCCCCCAATGTCCCCCCATGTCCCCCAGTGTCCCCCAGTGTTCCCCAATGTCCCCCAATGTCCCCAATGTCCCCCCCGTGTCCCCCAATGTCCCCAATGTCCCCAATGTCCCCCCCGTGTCCCCCAATGTCCCCAATGTCCCCCAATGTCCCACAGTGTCCCCAATGTCCCCAATGTCCCCCAGTGTCCCCAATGTCCCCCAATGTCCCCAATGTCCCCCAATGTCCCCCAATGTCCCCAATGTCCCCCCCGTGTCCCCCCCGTGTCCCCCAATGTCCCCCAGTGTCCCCCAATGTCCCCCAATGTCCCCAATGTCCCCCCGTGTCCCCCAATGTCCCCAATGTCCCCCAATGTCCCACAGTGTCCCCAATGTCCCCAATGTCCCCCAGTGTCCCCAATGTCCCCCAATGTCCCCAATGTCCCCCAATGTCCCCTCCATGTCCCCCAATGTCCCCCAATGTCCCCCAGTGTCCCCAATGTCCCCCAATGTCCCCAATGTCCCCCAATGTCCCCCAATGTCCCCCCCGTGTCCCCCAATGTCCCCCAGTGTTCCCCAATGTCCCCCAGTGTCCCCCCATGTCCCCCAGTGTCCCCAATGTCCCCCAGTGTCCCCTCCATGTCCCCCAATGTCCCCCAATGTCCCCCAATGTCCCCCAGTGTCCCCAATGTCCCCCAATATCCCCCAGTGTCCCCAATGTCCCCCAGTGTCCCCCCCGGTGTCCCCCAGTGTCCCTCAATGTCCCCCCGTGTCCCCCAATGTCCTCTCCCGGTGTCCCCAAATGTCCCCCAGTGTTCCCCAATGTGCCCCCCATGTCCCCCAATGTCCCCAATGTCCCCCAGTGTCCCCAATGTCCCCAATGTCCCCCCGTGTCCCCTCCCCGCTCCGCGAAATGCGCGGGAACCCGGAGGTTCAAGCCCCGCCCCCTCTGCGTTGGCCACGCCCACTCCCGGCCCTCATTGACGAGGCCCCGCCCATGCCCCGCCCCCGTTGCCATGGTCACGGCCGTTGCCACGCGACGTAAACACGGGACGCCGGACGTGGTGACGTCAGCGCCGGGGAACGCCGTAACCGGGGCGACCCGCGCAGTGTTTACCGGGACGGGACGGGGCCACGGCGAGAGGGGCTGGGAACCCCCGAGATCCCGGCCTGGACCCCCGGGAACGGGGCTGGGAACCCCCGGGACCCCCGGGAACGGGGCTGGGAACCCCCCGAGAGCCCGGCCGGGACCCCCGGGAACGGGGCTGGGACCCCCTGAGAGCCCGGCCGGGACCCCCGGGAACGGGGCTGGGAACCCCCGAGAGCCCGGCCGGGACCCCCGGGAACGGGGCTGGGAACCCCCCGAGAGCCCGGCCGGGACCCCCGGGACCCCCGGGAACGGGGCTGGGAACCCCCGAGAGCCCGGCCGGGACCCCGGGAACGGGGCTGGGAACCCTAGGACCCCGGGAACGGGGCTGGGAACCCCCGAGAGCCCGGCCGGGACCCCCGGGACCCCGGGAACGGGGCTGGGAACCCCTGAGAGCCCGGCCGGGACCCCCGGGACCCCCGGGAACGGGGCTGGGAACCCCTGAGAGCCCGGCCGGGACCCCCGGGAACGGGGCTGGGAACTCCCGAGAGCCCGGCCGGGACCCCCGGGACCCCCGGGAACGGGGCTGGGAACTCCCGAGAGCCCGGCCGGGACCACCGGGACCCCCGGGAACGGGGCTGGGAACTCCCGAGAGCCCGGTTGGGACCCCCGGGACATTGAGAACGGGACCCCCGGGACCCCCTGAGAGCCTGGCTGGGACACCGGGACACGGGGAACGGGACTCAGGGGCACCGCAGGGAGCCCGAACAGAACACCGGGACCGGGACACCGGGACCGGGACCCTGGGGCACCGTAGGGAGCCCGAACAGGACACTGGGACCGGGACACCGGGACCGGGACACTGGGACACCGGGAACGGGACTCAGGGGCACCGCAGGGAGCCCGAACGGGACACCGGGACACCAGGACCGGGACCCTGGGGCACCGGGACCGGGACACCGGGACCGGGACTCAGTGGCACCGTAGGGCGCCCGAACGGGACACCGGGACACCGGGACCGGGGGACCGGGACCGGGACTCAGGGGCACCGCAGGGAGCCCGAACAGGACACCGGGACACCGGGACCGGGACACCGGGACCGGGACCCCCGGGACCCCCTGCGAGCCTGGCTGGGAAACCGGGACCGAAACACCGGGACCGGGACACCGGGACCGGGACTCAGGGGCACCGTAGGGCGCCCGAACGGGACACCGGGACCGGGACACCGGGACCGGGACCCTGGGACAGCCCGGCCGGGACTCCCGAGCCGTTCCGTGCCCGCTGCCAGCGGGGACACCGGCCGGGGACACCGGAGGGGGCGGGGCCTGCATGAATGAATGAATGAATAAATAAATGAATGAATGAATGACCCCAAGGGCGTGGGAACCGCCCCCCCCTCCGGTCCCCGTGCTCCCGCCGTGACTCAGCGCCGGTTCCCGCCGGTGACATCAGCTTCCGGTGTCAGTCCCGGTGCTGGAAAGGGACCGGGACCCTCCGGAGCCCCGTCCCGGGCCCCCCCAGGGAACGCGGGGTTCGGGACCGGTGGTCCCCGCACTCCGGTACCGGGAGCGTCCCCACCCCCGGTGTGTCGCCACCCACCACCGGGAGCCCGCCGAGCTCCTCAGCCCGGTCCCGGTGCCACCGGTGAGGGGGGAAGTGGGGGTCGCTTTGCCCCGGTCCCGGGAATTCTCCGGGGAGAAATTCCCATGGCTCCGGTACCGGGCACCCCCGGACGGTGCTGGGGGGGGGTCCCGAAAGGTCACCGGGATGTCCCGAGGGTCCCGGAAGAGCTCCCGAAGGCTCACGGACGTACCGGGAGGGATAACGGGGGTCTCCCGGGGCTCCCGGGAGATGCCCTGAGGGGTTACCGGAGGTCCCGGGGGTCCTCGAGGACACCAGGGGATCCCGGGGCTCCCGATGGGGGAAGCGGGGAGATTCCCGGGGCTCCGGGGAGCGCTCCCGGTCGGGATCCCGTGAGGTCACCGGGGAGATCCCGGGAGATGCAGCGGAGGGGGCGGGGATGCCCCGGGCTGGTTCCCGGGGTGGGGGTCCCGGTGGTGGGGGGGGGTCTCGGGGGTCGCTCCCGGGGGAGTTCCCGGGTCCCGGAGGCTCGGCCCGGACGGTTCAGGCCATTTCTAGAACGGCGCTCGGTCCCGTTTCTATTAATACGCGCCCGGGCGGCGGCGGCGGCGGCGGCGGCGGCGGCGGCGGCGGCGGAGGGAATCCCTGTGACGTCATTGCTAGGATACCAAACAAACACTCCAGACAAGCCCATATATGGCTAATTGCGTCACAGGAACTCCGGGGGGCGGGGACAGGGATCCCCCCCGCTCCCGGCCCGCCCAGGGGCCTCTTAACGGCGGCGGCGGCTCCCGGAGCCTCAAACGGCGGCGGCCACCGAAGCCACGGCGGCTGCGGGGTCCGGGGAGTCTCGGGGGGGTCCCGGGGGTCCCGGAGCAGCGGCGGCGGCTGCCGTGACGTCAGCGAAGGGGGGCGGGGCCCCGCCGTATAAAGCGGCGGGGCTGCCGTGAGCAGTTCATTCATAAAACCGGAGACCGGGGGAGCGGCGGGAGCGTCACCGGGGCTCGGAGCGGACGTGCCGGAGCCTGGCAAGGGATTTACCGGAGCTTGCGGCGGCCCAGCGGAACTTTGTGTCGGGGATCTCGGATGTAGCGGGGCTCGTAGCGGAGAACCGGAGCCAGGCACCGGGGCGCACCGGGGGGCTTTGTACCGGACAACTTTGGAGACCGGGACGGGCGCGCCGGGACTTTTCACGGAGCAACCGGAGCCTGGGACGGATGGACCGGCGCGTGTAAGGGACACAGCGGGGCTTTGGAGCGGCGGAGCGGAGCCTGGGACGGATTTACCGGAGCTTATAGTGCAGAACCGGAGTCTGGGACGGGCACGGCGGCGCTCGGTACCGGCAAGCCGAGGCTGGCGGAGGCGCACCGGAGCCCGGCACGGATATACCGGAGCCCATAGCGGCTCACCGGGACGTTGCACCGGCACGCCGGAGCCCGGCACGGACGCTCCGCCGGCTCTAGCAGCGGACAGGAGCTCGGACCGGCCAACCGGAGCTTGACCGGACAACCCGCACGGGAACCGGGGATCACCACCGACCCCCGCAGCGAGCCCCTCCGGCCCTCCCCCCCTCTTCCCGGAGCCCCCCACCAACCCGCCGCGCCCGTGATGCCGGTAGCGGCGTGACCCGCAGCCTTGTCGCGGCGGGGCGGCCCCCGCGCCCCCGGGGCCATGTTCCAGGGTTTCCCCGGGGACTACGACTCGGGGTCCCGCTGCAGCTCCTCGCCCTCGGCCGAGTCCCAGTACCTGTCGCCGCTCGACTCCTTCGGGAGCCCCGCGGCCGCCGGGGCCGCGCAGGTGAGCGCCGGGAGCGGCGGGGGCGCGCAAAGGGGGGGGTGGGGGGGGGTGCGGGGCGGGAGGGGGGGCGGGGCCGTGCGTAAGCGCGCGCAGTGACGTCGCCGCCGGTGACGCGGCACGCACGCAAAGCGCGCGGGTTATTTTTGGGGTGTTCCCACCCCCCCCCCCCTTCCCCTCCTCCCCCCGCCTTTCCTCCCCTCCCCCCCCCCCCCCCCGCGCGCGCCGTTGCTAAGGGAGACGGGAGGAGGAGGCCACGCCCACTCGGCCGGGGTGGCCACGCCCCCTCGATCGGGAGGCCACGCCCACTCGCGGCGGAGCCACGCCCACAGGCGTTGGGAGAGCGGCTGGGAGGCCAAGCCCACTCTGCCGGGAGGCCACGCCCACTCCGGGTTTAGGCCACGCCCCCCCCGCGGCGATCGCGGTGGCGAATCCCGGAATGGGGGTCCCGGGGGGGGTCCCCGGAGGGTGGCGGTGTCCCCTGAGGGTGGCGATGTCCCCTGAGGGTGGCAGTGTCCCCTGAGGGTGGCGGTGTCCCCTGAGGGTGACAGTGTCCCCTGAGGGTGGCGGTGTCCCCGGAGGGTGGCGGTGTCCCCTGGGGACCGCGATGTCCCCGGAGGGTGGCGGTGTCCCCGGAGGGTGGCGGTGTCCCCTGGGGACCCGCGGTGTCCCCAGAGGGTGGCGGTGTCCCTGTGACAGGGACCCGAGGGTGTCACTGGCAGGTGACACGGACCCGAGGGTGACACCGGCGGGTGACACGGACATGAGGGTGACACTGTGGGTGACGTGGACCCTCAGGTTGGGGTGACATGGACTCGAGGGTGACGCTGTGGGTGACACGGACCCGAGGGTGTCACTGGCAGGTGACACAGACATGCGGGTGACACTGTGGGTGACAGGGACGCGAGGGTGACACTGGCGGGTGACATGGACCCTCAGGTTGGGGTGACAGGGACCCGAGGGTGTCCTTGGCGGGTGACATGGACTCGAGGGTGTCACTGGCAGGTGACACGGACATGAGGGTGACACTGTGGGTGACAGGGACCCAAGGGTGTCACTGGCAGGTGACACGGACACGAGGGTGACACTGGCAGGTGACAGGGACGCGAGGGTGACACTGGCGGGTGACAGGGATGCGAGGGTGACAGTGGCGGGTGACAGGGACACGAGGGTGACACTGTGGGTGACAGGGACACGAGGGTGACACTGTGGGTGACAGGGACGCGAGGGTGACAGTGGCGGGTGACAGGGACCCTCGGGTTCGGGTGACAGGGACACGAGGGTGTCGCTCGTGGTTGCTCGGCCGCCCGTGCACGGTGATGATGATGATGATGATGATGATGATGATGATGATGATGATGATGATGATGATGAACTGGGGACATCACAGTCACACCCTCGCCCCAGCGCCACCCGCTGGGGACAGCGCTGTCCCCAAACCAGCAGGCACGGCAGCGACGGCCACCACCGGGGGGAGGTGACAAAGCCACCCCGGTGCCACCCGCGAGCCCACCCAGCCCCTTCCAGTCGCCACATCCCGGGCGGTGTCGCCGCTGTCCCCGGGCCGTGTCACCGCTGTCCCCGGGCGGTGTCACCGCTGTCCCCGGGCCGTGTCACCGCTGTCCCCGGGCGGTGTCACCGCTGTCCCCGGGCTGTTAGGGGTCCCGGGCGGTGTCACCGCTGTCCCCGGGTTGTTAGGGGTCCCGGGCCGTGTCACCGCTGTCCCCGGGCCGTGTCACCGCTGTCCCCGGGCGGTGTCACCGCTGTCCCCGGGCGGTTGTGGGTTCCATGCGGTGTCGCCGCTGTCCCCGGGCGGTGTCGCCGCTGTCCCCGTGTGGTGTCACCGCTGTCCCCGGGCGGTGTCACCGCTGTCCCCGGGCTGTTGGGGGTCCCATGCGGTGTCCCCGCTGTCCCCGGGCCGTGTCCCCGCTGTCCCCGGGCGGTGTCACTGCTGTCCCCGGGCTGTTAGGGGTCCCGGGCGGTGTCCCCGCTGTCCCCGGGCGGTGTCACTGCTGTCCCCATGCAGTTGTGGGTCCCGTGCGATGTCCCCGCTGTCCCCGAGCCGTGTCCCCGCTGTCCCCATGCAGTTGTGGGTCCCGTGCGGTGTCCCCGCTGTCCCCGAGCCGTGTCCCCGCTGTCCCCGGGCGGTGTCACTGCTGTCCCCAGCCTGTTGGGGGTCCCGTGCGGTGTCCCCGCTGTCCCCGAGCCGTGTCCCCGCTGTCCCCGGGCGGTGTCACCGCTGTCCCCGGGCCGTGTCCCCGCTGTCCCCGAGTGGTGTCGCCGCTGTCCCCGGGCGGTGTCACTGCTGTCCCCAGCCTGTTGGGGGTCCCGGGCGGTGTCCCCGCTGTCCCCGAGCCGTGTCCCCGCTGTCCCCAGCCGCTCTGACCCGTGTCCCCCGCAGGAGTGCAGCGCCCTGGGGGACATGCCCGGCTCCTTCGTGCCCACGGTGACGGCCATCACCACCAGCCAGGACCTGCAGTGGCTGGTGCAGCCCACGCTCATCTCCTCGGTGGCCCCGGGGGCTCCCATGGCTCAGCCGCCCCCCCTCGACCCCTACGACCTCCCCGGGCCCAGCTACTCCACCCCCGGCCTGGGCGCCTTCGCGGGACCCCCGGCCCCGACCCCCGCCCGCGCCCCCCGCGCCCGCCCCCGCCGCAGCCGCGAGGAGACGGTGAGACCTTGGGGACACCGGGGGTGACAGGGGACACCGGGGGTGGTGGCACTTCGGGGGCGTGACAGGGGATCGGGGAGTTTGGGGGTGTTGTAAGTGACAGGAGCCTGAGGGACACCCCAGGTGGTGGCACCTTGGGGACATCATGAGTGACAGGAGCTTGAGGGACACCCCAGGTGGTGGCACCTTGGGGACATCATGAGTGACAGGAGCTTGAGGGACACCCCAGGTGGTGGCACTTTGGGGACATCATGAGTAACAGGAGACTGAGGGACATCCCGGGTGGTGGCACCTTGGGGACATCATGAGTGACAGGAGCCTGAGGGACAGCCCAGGTGGTGGCACCTTGGGGACATCATGAGTGACAGGAGCCTGAAGTACACTCCAGGTGGTGGCACCTTGGGGACACCTGGGGTGGTGGCACTTTGGGGACCTGACGGGGGCTCGGGGAGTTTGGGGGTGTTGTAAGTGACAGGAACCTGAGGGACAGCCCAGGTGGTGGCACCGGTGGCACCTTGGGGACTGAGGCACCTTGGGGACATCATGAGCTGCAGGAGCTTGAGGGACACCCCGGGTGGTGGCACCTTGGGGACATGAATGGTAGGAGCTTGAGGGACAGCCCCGGCGGTGGCACCGGTGGCACCTTGGGGACATCATGAGTGGCAGGAGCTTGAGGGACAGCCCAGGTGGTGGCACCTTGGGGACTGAGGGACACTCCAGGTGGTGGCACCTTGGGGACACCATGAGTGACAGGAGCTTGAGGGACAGCCCAGGTGGTGGCACCGGTGGCACCTTGGGGACACCATGAGTGACAGGAGCTTGAGGGACACCCTGGGTGGTGGCACCTTGGGGACACCGGGGGTGGTGGCACTTCGGGGACGTGACAGGGGTGTTGTAAGTGACAGGAGCCTGAGGGACAGCCCAGGTGGTGGCACCGGTGGCACCTTGGGGACATCATGAGCTGCAGGAGCTTGAGGGACAGCCCAGGTGGTGACACCTTGGGGACTGAGGGACACTCCAGGTGGTGGCACCTTGGGGACATCATGAGCAGTAGAAACTTGAGGGACAGCCCAGGTGATGGCACCGGTGGCACCTTGGGGACATCATGAGTGGCAGGAGCTTGAGGCACACCCCGGGTGGTGGCACCTTGGGGACACCGGGGGTGGTGGCACTTTGGGGACGTGACAGGGGTGTTGTAAGTGACAGGAACCTGAGGGACAGCCCAGGTGGTGGCACCGGTGGCACCTTGGGGACATCATGAGTGGCAGGAGCTTGAGGGACAGCCCAGGTGGTGGCACCTTGGGGACACCACACTTGGTGACATCCCCACCACCGTCACCTGTAGCGAGGAGAGGAGTTTTGGGGACAGACAGAGGGGTTTTGGGGACACAGAGGGGTTTTGGGGACAGACAGAGGGGTTTTGGGGTCACAGAGGGGTTTTGGGGACACAGAGGGGTTTTGGGGACACAGAGGAGTTTTGGTGACACAGTGAGGTTTTGGGGACACAGAGAGGTTTTGGGGACACAGAGGGGTTTTGGGGACACAGAGAGGTTTTGGGGACACAGAGGGGTTTTGGGGACACAGAGGAGTTTTGGGGACACAGAGAGGTTTTGGGGACACAGAGAGGTTTTGGGGACACAGAGGGGTTTTGGGGACACAGAGAGGTTTTGGGGACACAGAGGGGTTTTGGGGACACAGAGGAGTTTTGGGGACACAGAGGAGTTTTGGGGACACAGAGGAGTTTTGGTGACACAGTGAGGTTTTGGGGACACAGAGAGGTTTTGGGGACAGGCAGAGGAGTTTTGGGGACACAGAGGGGTTTTGGGGACACAGAGGGGTTTTGGGGACAGACAGAGGGGTTTTGGGGACACAGGGATTTTGGGGACACAGACAGAGGGGTTTTGGGGACACAGACAGTGAGGTTTTGGGGACACAGGCAGAGGGGTTTTGGGGACACAGAGGAGTTTTGGGGACAGGCAGAGGAGTTTTGGGGACACAGAGGGGTTTTGGGGACACAGAGGGGTTTTGGGGACAGACAGAGGGGTTTTGGGGTCACAGAGAGATTTTGGGGACAGACAGAGAGGTTTTGGGGACACAGAGGAGTTTTGGGGACAGACAGAGGGGATTTGATGACACAGAGAGGTTTTGGGGACACAGAGGGGTTTTGGTGACACAGAGGGGTTTTGGGGACACAGAGAGGTTTTGGGGCCACAGAGAGGTTTTGGTGACAGAGGAGTTTTGGTGACACAGAGGGGTTTTGGGGACAGACAGAGGGGTTTTGGTGACACAGCGGGGTTTTGGGGACACAGAGGGGTTTTGGGGACACAGAGGGGTTTTGGGGACACAGCGGGGTTTTGGGGCCACAGAGAGGTTTTGGTGACACAGCGAGGTTTTGGGGACAGACAGAGGGATTTTGGGGACAGACAGAGGGGTTTTGGGGACACAGAGAGATTTTGGGGACAGACAGCGGGGTTTTGGTGACACAGCGAGGTTTTGGGGACAGACAGCGGGGTTTTGGTGACACAGCGGGCGGCAGCGGGATCTCGGGGTGTGGCAGCGGGTGGCAGAGGGTGACAGAGGGTGACAGAGGGTGACAATCCCGTCCGTGTGGCAGCTGACGCCGGAGGAGGAGGAGAAGCGCCGCGTGCGGCGGGAGAGGAACAAACTGGCGGCGGCCAAATGTCGCAACCGGCGGCGGGAGCTGACGGACCGGCTGCAGGCGGTGAGTGCGGCGACACGGGGACACCGCGGGGGTGGCATTGTCCCCAAGGGGCGGGCGATGGCTCCGCTCTGAGGCGGACGCGTCCCCGGAGGGAGCTGGGGACACACGGGTGTCCCCATGGAGGGGGTGGCGGTGGCGATGTCCTCGGAGCTGGGGACAGCTGGCGGGGAGTTGGGGACATCAGGTGGGGACAGCGGTGAGGAGGATGAGGATGAGGATGAGGCTGAGGATGAGGATGAGGATGAGGATGAAGTCGCTGCTCCTCTCAGAGCTGGGCTCAGCGGTGTCCCCAGCACCATGTAAGGGACAATGACATCCCCGGCGACATCAGGGCTCGTTCGCCCTCGGGGCCGCTGGGGGAGGTGGCGATGTCGCCAGGACCTGGGGACACCAGAGGGGACAGAGTGACGGCCGGTAGTGACAGAGAGGGACAGTGCCACCCCTGAGAGCAGGGGACAAGCGAGGGGACAGCTGGACACCCAGAGATGTCCCCAGGAGCTGGGGACACCAGAGGGGACAGAATGATGCCCGGAAGTGACAGAGAGGGACAGTGCCACCCCTGAGAGCTGGGGACAAGCGAGGGGACAGCTGGACACCCAGAGATGTCCCCAGGAGCTGGGGACACCAGAAGGGACAGAATGATGATGGCCGGTAGTGACAGAGAGGGACAGTGCCACCCCTGAGAGCTGGGGACAAGGGAGGGGACCAGAGATGTCGCCAGGCTTGGGGACACCCGCAGGAGGAAGAGGAGGAGGACGATGCCATCCATGGGAACAGCGGACACTCAGGGATGTCCCCTGACACGGGGACAGCACAGGGGACACTTAGGGACGCTGGAGGAGCCTGCGGGATGTCCCCACGCTTGGGGACATCCGAGGGGACACCCAGGAGCTCAGCAGGACGGACGGACAGGGAGACAGACGGACACACTCAGAGCCGCGCTCAGCCTTGGGGACATCGGGCGCTCACGGGGACACTTGGGGACATCCGAGGGGACACCCAGGAGCGCAGCAGGAACGGACGGACAGGGAGACAGACGGACACACTCAGAGCCGCGCTCATCCTTGGGGACACCGGGCGCTCACGGGGACACTTGGGGACATCCGAGGGGACACCCAGGAGCGCGGCAGGACGGACAGGGAGACAGACGGACACAGAGCCGCGCTCAGCCTTGGGGACACCGGGCGCTCACGGGGACACTTGGGGACATCCGAGGGGACACCCAGGAGCTCAGCAGGACGGACGGACAGGGAGACAGACGGACACAGAGCCGCGCTCAGCCTTGGGGACACCGGGCGCTCACGGGGACACTTGGGGACATCCGAGGGGACATCCAGGAGCGCTGCAGCAGCAGCAGCAGGGACGGACGGACAGGGAGACAGACGGACACACTCAGAGCCGCGCTCAGCCTTGGGGACACCGGGCGCTCACGGGGACACTTGGGGACATCCGAGGGGACACCCAGGAGCGCGGCAGGACGGACAGGGAGACAGACGGACACAGAGCCGCGCTCAGCCTTGGGGACACCGGGCGCTCACGGGGACACTTGGGGACATCCGAGGGGACATCCAGGAGCGCTGCAGCAGCAGCAGGGACGGACAGGGAGACAGACGGACACACTCAGAGCCGCGCTCAGCTTTGGGGACACCGGGCGCTCACGGGGACACTTGGGGACATCCCCGAGCCCCCGGAGCGGGGGGTGGCGGTGTCACAGAGGTGTGTGACAGAGGTGTGTGACAGAGGTGTGTGACAGAGGTGTGTGACCGAGCTGTCCCCGCAGGAGACGGACCAGCTGGAGGAGGAGAAGGCGGAGCTGGAATCCGAGATCGCGGAGCTGCGCAAGGAGAAGGAGCGCCTGGAATTCGTGCTGGTGGCCCACGCCCCCGCCTGCAAGGTCCCCTTCGAGGACATCGGCGCCGTGGGTGCCGGCCCGGCCGAGGTGAGCAGCCCGGGCAAGGCGGGGACCGTCGCTTTCCTGCCCCCGGCGCCGTTCCAGGGCCCGCAGGGTCCCTTCCCCGGCTGCTGCCTCCCGCCCGGGGTCCCCGCGGGACCCCCTAACGCGACCCCCGCGTTTGTGTTCACCCACCCAGAGGGAGCCACGTGTGGAGCCTCGCACCAGCGGAGCAGCAGCAGCGACCAGTCCTCGGACTCCTTGAATTCTCCCTCGCTCCTCGCGTTGTGAACGGGGTGTCCCCCACCCCTCTCCCTCCTCTCGAGACCCCCCCCAGGCCCACCTCCCCCTCTGGAGCCCCCCAAAAACGGGCACCTCCTCCCTGCCCCCGCCGCGCCTCGGGGCTGGGCTTGGCCCGCTCCGATTTTTTTTGGGTTTTTTTCCGGCTTCTGTGGGTTTTTTTTTTCTCCTTTAAGGAGGTCGGGAGGGTTTTTTTTTTTTCTTTGGGGGGGGTTTTGGCGCCTGGAGGTGGTGGCCGTGATGAGGCTCCAGCGTTGCCGTGGTTGTTCGGAGGTGTCTGCTCGCGGTCCCCGTCACCCCGTGGGGGTTTGTCCAGGATCTTTGTCCCTCTGGAGATGTCCCCATCCCGTTCCCACCACTCGGAGAAGGTTCAGTGGCACCTCAGAGGTGTCCATCCCTCATTTCTCGGGGTTCATCCCCGATCTCCACCCATCTGGAGATGTCCCTGTCCTGTTCCCAGTGTCCAGAGAAGGTTCAGTGTCACCTCAGAGGTGTCCATCCCTCATTTCATGGGGTTCCTGCCGCATCTCCATCCCTCTGGAGATGTCCCTGTCCTGTTCCCAGTGTCCGGAGAAGCCTCTGGTGGTGTCCCTGTCACCTCAGAGGTGTCTGTCCCTCATTTCTCGGGGTTCATCCAGGATCTTTGTCCCTCTGGAGATGTCCCTGTCCTGTCCCCAGTGTCCGGAGAAGGTTCAGTGGCACCTCAGAGGTGTCCATCCCTCATTTCTCGGGGTTCACCCCCGATCTCCACCCCTCTGGAGATGTCCCTGTCCTGTCCCCAGTGTCCGGAGAAGGTTCAGTGGCACCTCAGAGGTGTCCATCCCTCATTTCTCGGGGTTCACCCCCGATCTCCACCCATCTGGAGATGTCCCTGTCCTGTCCCCAGTGTCCACAGAAGGTTCAGTGTCACCTCAGAGGTGTCTGTCCCTCATTTCTCGGGGTTCACCCCCGATCTTTGTCCCTCTGGAGATGTCCCTGTCCTGTTCCCACCACTCGGAGAAGGTTCAGTGTCACCTCAGAGGTGTCTGTCCCTCATTTCTCGGGGTTCACCCCCGATCTTTGTCCCTCTGGAGATGTCCCCATCCCGTTCCCACCACTCGGAGGAAGTTCAGTGTCACCTCAGAGGTGTCCATCCCTCATTTCTCGGGGTTCACCCCCGATCTTTGTCCCTCTGGAGATGTCCCTGTCCCATCCCCACCGCCTGGAGAAGGTTCAGTGTCACCTCAGAGGTGTCCGTCCCTCATTTCTCGGGGTTCATCCCGGATCTCCACCCATCTGGAGATGTCCTTGCCCTGTCCCCACCGCCCAGAGAAGCCTCTGGAGATGTCCCTGTCACCTCAGAGGTGTCTGTCCCTCATTTCATGGGGTTCCTGCCACATCTCCACCCCTCTGGAGATGTCCCTGTCCTGTCCCCAGTGTCCAGAGAAGGTTCAGTGTCACCTCAGAGGTGTCTGTCCCTCATTTCTCGGGGTTCACCCCCGATCTTTGTCCCTCTGGAGATGTCCCCGCCCCGTTCCCACCACTCGGAGAAGGTTCAGTGGCACCTCAGAGGTGTCCATCCCTCATTTCTCGGGGTTCACCCCCGATCTCCATCCCTCTGGAGATGTCCCTGTCCTGTCCCCAGTGTCCAGAGAAGGTTCAGTGTCACCTCAGAGGTGTCTGTCCCTCATTTCTCGGGGTTCACCCCCGATCTTTGTCCCTCTGGAGATGTCCCCGCCCCGTTCCCACCACTCGGAGGAAGTTCAGTGGCACCTCAGAGGTGTCCGTCCCTCATTCCACGGGGTTCACCCCGGATCTTTGTCCCTCTGGAGATGTCCCTGTCCTGTCCCCAGTGTCCGGAGAAGGTTCAGTGTCACCTCAGAGGTGTCCATCCCTCATTTCATGGGGTTCACCCCCGATCTCCATCCCTCTGGAGATGTCCCTGTCCTGTTCCCAGTGTCCAGAGAAGGTTCAGTGTCACCTCAGAGGTGTCCATCCCTCATTTCATGGGGTTCCTGCCAGATCTCCATCCCTCTGGAGATGTCCCTGTCCCATCCCCAGCGCCTGGAGAAGCCTCTGGTGGTGTCCCTGCCACCTCAGAGGTGTCCATCCCTCATTTCTCGGGGTTCATCCCGGATCTTTGTCCCTCTGGAGATGTCCCTACCCCACCTCCATCCCCCTGGGAAGGTTTTTTTGTCCTCTCCGTCACATTTCGAGGTCCCTGTCCTCCATCCCCGCCATCCTGTGGCACTTTGGGCAGAGTCTGCGTCCCTTTGGTGACGTCCCCGTGCGATTCCCACCACCTGGAGAAGGTCTCCGTGGTGTCCCTGTCACCCTGGAGGTGTCTGTCCCCTGTCCAGGGGGTTCCTGCCGCGTCTCCATCCCTTTGGAGATGTCCCAGCCTGGTCCTGGTGGCACCTGTGACACCTGAGGTGTCCCCAGGAGGGTTCTGGTGCCATCTCCACCCCTTTGGGGTCCCCAGAAGGTCCCCGTGTCACTTCTGTCCCACTGGAGACGTCCCCAGCGCTCCGAGGGGCTCCAGGGGCCGTCTCCTCCCCCTCCAGGTGTCCCTGTGGGGTCTCCCCCTTGTCGGAGGTGCCACTTTGTCACCTCCATGTCCCCAATTCGGGGGTCCCTGGGCTTCCAGGTGACACCTCCAGGTGACACTTCCAGGTGACACCTCCAGGTGACCTCCTCCAGGTGACACCTCCAGGTCACCTCCTCCAGGTGACACCTTCAGGTGACCCCTCCATGTCACCTCCTCCAGGTGACCCCTCCAGGTGACCCCTCCAGGTGACCCCTCCAGGTGACACCTCCAGGTGACACCTCCATGTCACCTCCTCCAGGTGACACCTCCAGGTGACACCTCCAGGTGACACCACCTCCAGGTGACACCTCCAGGTCACCTCCTCCAGGTGGCCCCTCCAGGTGACCCCTCCAGGTGACCCCTCCAGGTGACACCTCCAGGTGACCCCTCCAGGTGACACCTCCAGGTGACACCTCCATGTCACCTCCTCCAGGTGACACCTCCAGGTGACACCTCCAGGTGACCCCTCCACGTCACCTCCTCCAGGTGACACCTCCAGGTGACACCTCCAGGTGACCCCTCCAGGTGACACCTCCAGGTGACCCCTCCACGTCACCTCCTCCAGGTGACCCCTCCAGGTGACACCTCCAGGTGACACCTCCATGTCACCTCCTCCAGGTCACCTCCTCCAGGTGACACCTTCTCCAGGGTCACCTCCTCCAGGTGACACCTTCTCCAGGGTCACCTCCTCCAGGTGACACCTTCTCCAGGTGACACCTCCAGGTGACACCACCTCCAGGTGACCCCTCCAGGTGACCCCTCCAGGTGACACCTCCAGGTGACCCCTCCACGTCACCTCCTCCAGGTGACCCCTCCAGGTGACCCCTCCACGTCACCTCCTCCAGGTGACCCCTCCAGGTGACCCCTCCACGTCACCTCCTCCAGGTGACCCCTCCAGGTGACACCTCCTCCAGGGTCACCTCCTCCAGGTGACACCTCCAGGTGACACCACCTCCAGGTGACCCCTCCAGGTGACCCCTCTAGGTGACACCTCCACGTCACCTCCTCCAGGTGACCCCTCCAGGTGACCCCTCCAGGTGGGCTCCCATCCCGCCTGTCCCCGCCTGTCCCCGCCTGTCCCCTTCAGCTTCGCCGGCCTTGGCTGCGCCCCCCCGTCCCCTCCCCCCCCCCCCCCCGGTATATAAATCTATTTTTGTTGCGCGGGAGATGTTTAATTTTTTATTATTATTATAACGAGGATAATTATTGTCGCCCTGTGCCGTGTTCGTGCCTGTCCGGGGACCCCCCCGGGCCCCCCGTCCGCGCTCGTCCCGCCCCAAACGTGGCCAATAAAGCAGCTTCCAGCGGCTCCGCGGCTCCCGGTGGCTTTTTTGGGGCTGGGGGGGGACACCGGAGGGGACACGGGGACAACGGGGACAGCGGGGGCGTGGCCCCGGTGCTTCCTCACCTGTCAATCAACGGGGAATGGGCGGGGCTTGGGGCCGAGTCTTCCTCAGGCCACGCCCCCTGCTCTCGGCTGCAGTTCCGGCCGTGACCGCCAGGGGGAGCGCGGGGCGCCAAACGCGGGGGCGGCTCCCAGTGGGGGGAGGGTCCTTTCCCAGTTTAGGGGGTCCTTTCCCAGTTTAGGGGGATCCTTTCCCAGTTAAGGGGGTCCTTTCCCAGTTTAGGGGGTCCCTGACCAGTTTAGGGGGTCCTTTCCCAGTTTAGGGGGATCCTTTCCCAGTTTAGGGGGTCCTTTCCCAGTTTAGGGGGATCCTTTCCCAGTTAAGGGGGTCCTTTCCCAGTTTAGGGGGTCCTTTCCCAGTTAAGGGGGTCCTTTCCCAGTTTAGGGGGTCCTTTCCCAGTTTGATGTGGGTTCTCTCCCAGTTTAGGGGGTCCTTTCCCAGTTTAGGGGGTCCCTGACCAGTTTAGGGGGTCCCTGACCAGTTTAGGGGGTCCTTTCCCAGTTTAGGGGGTCCTTTCCCAGTTTAGGGGGGCCCCTGCCCAGTATAGGGGGTCCTTTCCCAGTTTGATGTGGGTTCTCTCCCAGTTTAGGGGGTTCTCTCCCAGTTTAGGGGGTCCCTTCCCAGTTTAGGGGGGTCTTTTCCCAGTTTGGGGGGGGGGCCTGCCCAGTTTAGGGGGTCCTCTCCCAGTTTAGGGGATCCCTCCCCAGTTTGATGTGAGCTCTCTCCCAGTTCGGGGGCTCCTTTCCCAGTTCGGGGGTCCTCTCCCAGTTCGGGGGCTCCTCTCCCAGTTTAGGGGCTCCTTTCCCAGTTCGGGGGTCCTTTCCCAGTTTGATGAGGGTCCTCTCCCAGTTTAGGGCTCCTCTCCCAGTTCGGGGGCTCCTCTCCCAGTTTAGGGGCTCCTTTCCCAGTTCGGGGGCTCCTCTCCCAGTTTAGGGGCTCCTTTCCCAGTTCGGGGGCTCCTCTCCCAGTTTAGGGGCTCCTTTCCCAGTTCGGGGGCTCCTCTCCCAGTTTAGGGGCTCCTTTCCCAGTTTGGGAGGGCTCCTCTCCCAGTTTGGGGGCTCCTCTCCCAGTTTGGGGGCTCCTTTCCCAGTTTGGGAGGGCTCCTTTCCCAGTTCGGGGTGTCCTTTCCCAGTTTGGGGGCTCCTTTCCCAGTTTAGGGGCTCCTTTCCCAGTTCGGGGGCTCCTTTCCCAGTTTGGGGGTCCTCTCCCAGTTTGGGGGCTCCTCTCCCAGTTTAGGGGATCCTTTCCCAGTTTGGGGGGTCCTTTCCCAGTTCGGGGGCTCCTCTCCCAGTTTGGGGGCTCCTTTCCCAGTTCGGGGGGTCCTTTCCCAGTTCGGGGGGTCCTTTCCCAGTTCGGGGGTCACCGCGGTGCTCCGGGGGGTCCGTCCCAGCTTTGGGGGCTCCCCCCGACCCCCGCACTCCTCCTTTGGGGGGGTTTGGGGGGGGTTTCCTTCCTCCTCCCCCCGCCGTGACGTCACGGTCCCGGTGATTCACCGGGGCTGGCACCGGGGACCGGCGGGGACGCCACTGTCACCCCCTGTCCCCCCCACGCGCTGCCACCTCCGTCCCCAGTGTCCCCACGCTGTCCCCCGTGTCCCCACGCTGTCCCCACGCTGTCCCCGGTGTCCCCACGCTGTCCCTGGTGTCCCCACGCTGTCCCCACGCTGTCCCTGGTGTCCCCACGCTCTCCCCACGCTGTCCCCACGCTGTCCCCACGCTGTCCCCGGTGTCCCCACGCTGTCCCCACGCTGTCCCCACGCTGTCCCCCGTGTCCCCACGCTGTCCCCACGCTGTCCCCACGCTGTCCCCCGTGTCCCCACGCTCTCCCCACGCTGTCCCCACGCTGTCCCCACGCTGTCCCCGGTGTCCCCACGCTGTCCCCACGCTGTCCCCACGCTGTCCCCCGTGTCCCCACGCTGTCCCCACGCTGTCCCTGGTGTCCCCACGCTGTCCCCCGTGTCCCCACGCTGTCCCCACGCTGTCCCTGGTGTCCCCACGCTGTCCCCACGCTGTCCCCACGCTGTCCCCACGCTGTCCCCAGTGTCCCCACGCTGTCCCCACGCTGTCCCCACGCTCTCCCCACGCTGTCCCTCGTGTCCCCACGCTGTCCCCACGCTGTCCCCACGCTGTCCCCACGCTGTCCCTCGGGTCCCCACGCTCTCCCCACCATGTCCCCACGCTGTCCCTCGTGTCCCCACGCTGTCCCCACGCTGTCCCAAGTGTCCCCACGCTCTCCCCACGCTCTCCCCACGCTGTCCCCCGTGTCCCCACGCTGTCCCTCGTGTCCCCACGCTGTCCCCACGCTGTCCCCGGTGTCCCTACGCTATCCCAAGTGTCCCCACGCTGTCCCCACGCTGTCCCTCGTGTCCCCACGCTCTCCCCACGCTGCCCCTGGTGTCCCCACGCTGTCCCCACGCTGTCCCTCCTGTCCCCACGCTGTCCCCACGCTGTCCCCACGCTGTCCCCCGTGTCCCCACGCTCTCCCCACGCTGTCCCTGGTGTCCCCACGCTGTCCCTCGTGTCCCCACGCTGTCCCCACGCTGTCCCTCGTGTCCCCACGCTCTCCCCACGCTGTCCCTGGTGTCCCCACGCTGTCCCTCGTGTCCCCACGCTGTCCCCCGTGTCCCCACGCTCTCCCCACGCTCTCCCCACGCTGTCCCCACGCTGTCCCTCCTGTCCCCACGCTGTCCCCCGTGTCCCCACGCTCTCCCCACGCTGTCCCCACGCTGTCCCTCGCTCCCTCCCAGCGCCGGGGTCCCCCCCGTGCTCCCCCCCGGCGTCCCCCGGTCCCCGCCCGGCGCTGTCGCTTCCGTCGCCGCCGGTCCCTTCCCAGGGCCGGGGGTGACACGGTGACCCCTGGCCCCGCTCCCGCCGCGGTCATTTATTTTTAGCTGTCGCCTCTTCCTGGCCGGATCCCGACTATTTCTGACCCGGGGAGGGGGGGGACCCACCCAGAACCCCCCCGGGGACACGGGGGGTGGCGGTGCCCTCCCTGTCCCCTCCCCCGGCTGTCCCACGGGACCCCTCGGTGTCCCCAGCCCTGTCCCCAAGGACGAGGACGCCGCTCCTGGTGCCAATTTACAGCGTCCTTTATACACCGGGGGGGACCCGGGGAGACACGCACAGATTTGGGGTGTCCCCAACCCCGGGAGGGGACAGACCCCGAGATGAGAGTGTCCCCAACCCCAGGAGGTGACAGACCCAAGCTCGGGGGTGTCCCCAACCCCGGGAGGGGACAGACCCCGGGCTGAGAGTGTCCCCAACCCCAGGAGGTGACAGACCCAAGCTCGGGGGTGTCCCCAACCCCGGGAGGTGACAGACCCCGGGCTGAGAGTGTCCCCAACCCCAGGAGGGGACAGACCCCGGGCTGAGAGTGTCCCCAACCCCGGGAGGTGACAGACCCCGAGATGAGAGTGTCCCCAACCCCGGGAGGGGACAGACCCCGGGCTGAGAGTGTCCCCAACCCCGGGAGGGGACAGACCCCGGGCTGAGAGTGTCCCCAACCCCGGGAGGGGACAGACCCCGGGCTGAGAGTGTCCCCAACCCCGGGAGGTGACAGACCCCGAGATGAGAGTGTCCCCAACCCCGGGAGGGGACAGACCCGAGCTCGGGGGTGTCCCCAACCCCGGGAGGTGACAGACCCGAGCTCGGGGGTGTCCCCAACCCCGGGAGGGGACAGACCCCGGGCTGAGAGTGTCCCCAACCCCAGGAGGTGACAGACCCCGGGCTGAGAGTGTCCCCAGCCCCGGGAGGGGACAGACCCCGGGCTGAGAGTGTCCCCAACCCCAGGAGGTGACAGACCCGAGCTCGGCGGTGTCCCCAACCCCGGGAGGTGACAGACCCAAGCTCGGGGGTGTCCCCAGCCCCTTGGGGACGCGCTGCGGGTTCCGCGGGTGTCGCCGGCCCCGCGGGGGTCCCGGGGGTGTCACGGGGGGGTCCTGGCGGGGCTGCGGCGCGGGAGGCGCAGCCGGGGCAGGTGGAACGGGAGGCAGCGCACGGGGCGCGGCGCCGGCAGCTCCGAGAAGAACGTTCGGTGCCGGGGGGGCCCCGCCTCGGCCTCCGACCCCCCCAGATCCTGCAGCACCCCCAGGATCTCGCGGCGAGGGCCCTGCGCCCGCAGCCCCCGCGCGTCCAGCAGCGCGGCCACATGTCTCCTCCTGCGGGGACAGCGGGGAGCGGCGGTCAGCGGGGACAGAAACCCCCCGGACCCCCGGCTGCGGCTCCGGGGAGAGCCCCGCGCTTCACACGGTGCCCCCTGCCCGGTTTAACCGGTTTTCCCCCCTCCCCGCCCCGTCCCGGGGTGACCACGCGTGCCACCGGTCCCCCGGGACCGGGACCGGGAGCGGGACCGGGGACAGAAACCCCCCAGGACCCCCGGCTGCGGCTCCGGGGAGGGTCCCGAGGTTCACACGGTGCCCCCTGCCCGGTTTAACCGCTGTCCCTCCCCGTCCCGGGGTGGCCGCGCGTGCCACCGGTCCCCCGGGACCGGGACCGGGAGCGGGACCGGGACAGGGGAGGGGACCTGGCGCGGGGCCGCGGCCGCTTCCCGGCGGGAGCAGCGGGGCGGGAGCTGCCGGGAAGGGCCGGAGGCCACGTCCGGTCACCCCGCTCGGTCCCCGCGGGCTCCACCGCGTCCTGTCCGCGGCCACCACCGGCAGAGCGTGTCCCGCCCGCTTTGTGTCACCCCCGCTTGGTGTCACCCCCCGATTGGTGTCACCCCCCGCTTTGTGTCACCCCCGATTGATGTCACCCCCGCTTTGTGTCACCCCCTCTTTGTGTCACCCCCCGCGTTCTGTCACCCCCGCGTTGTGTCACCCCCCGCGTTGTGTCACCCCTGCTTGGTGTCACCCCCCTCTTTGTGTCACCCCCCTCTTTGTGTCACCCCCCGATTTGTGTCACCCCGCGTTCTGTCACCCCCCGCCTTGTGTCACCCCCCGCGTTGTGTCACCCCCCGATTGGTGTCACCCCCGCTTGGTGTCACCCCCCTCTTTGTGTCACCCCCGCTTGATGTCACCCCCGCTTTGTGTCACCCCCCGCGTTGTGTCACCCCCGTTTTGTGTCACCCCCGCTTGGTGTCACCCCCGTTTTGTGTCACCCTCGATTGGTGTCACCCCCGCAGGGTCCCCGCACCCACCGCGCTGTGTCACCCCCGCTTTGTGTCACCCCCCGCTTGGTGTCACCCCCGCTTTGTGTCACCCCCCGCTTGGTGTCACCCCCGCGTTGTGTCACCCCCCGCTTTGTGTCACCCCCTCTTTGTGTCACCCCCCGCTTGGTGTCACCCCCCGATTGCTGTCACCCCCCGATTGCTGTCACCCCCTCTTTGTATCACCCCCGCTTGGTGTCACCCCCCGCTTTGTGTCACCCCCCGCTTTGTGTCACCCCCCGCTTTGTGTCACCCCCGCATTGTGTCACCCCCCTCTTTGTGTCACCCCCCTCTTTGTGTCACCCCCCGCTTTGTGTCACCCCCCGCTTGGTGTCACCCCCTCTTGGTGTCACCCCCGCTTGGTGTCACCCCCGCTTTGTGTCACCCCCGATTGGTGTCACCCCCGATTGGTGTCACCCCCCTCTTTGTGTCACCCCCGCGTTCTGTCACCCCCCGCTTTATGTCACCCCCTGCTTTGTGTCACCCCCCGCTTGGTGTCACCCCCCGCTTGGTGTCACCCCCGATTGGTGTCACCCCCGCGTTGTGTCACCCCCGCTTGGTGTCACCCCCACTTTGTGTCACCCCCGCTTTGTGTCAACCCCGATTGGTGTCACCCCCGCGGGGTCCCCGCACCCCCCGCTTTGTGTCACCCCCCGATTGGTGTCACCCCCGCTTGGTGTCACCCCCGCTTTGTGTCACCCCCCTCTTTGTGTCACCCCCGATTTGTGTCACCCCCCGCGTTGTGTCACCCCCACTTGGTGTCACCCCCGCATTGTGTCACCCCCGCTTGATGTCACCCCCGCGTTGTGTCAACCCCACTTTGTGTCACCCCCCGATTGGTGTCACCCCCGCTTTGTGTCACCCCCCGATTGGTGTCACCCCCACTTGGTGTCACCCCCGCTTTGTGTCACCCCCCGCTTGGTGTCACCCCCCGCTTGGTGTCACCCCCCGCTTTGTGTCACCCCCGCGCTGTGTCACCCCCGCTTTGTGTCACCCCCCTCTTTGTGTCACCCCCACTTTGTGTCACCCCCCACGTTGTGTCAACCCCGCTTGGTGTCACCCCCTCTTTGTGTCACCCCCCGCTTTGTGTCACCCCCCGCGTTGTGTCACCCCCCGCTTTGTGTCACCCCCCGATTGGTGTCACCCCCGCGTTGTGTCACCCCCGCGTTGTGTCACCCCCCGCTTTGTGTCACCCCCCTCTTTGTGTCACCCCCGCTTTGTGTCACCCCCCGCTTTGTGTCACCCCCGCGTTGTGTCACCCCCCGCTTTGTGTCACCCCCCATTTGGTGTCACCCCCGCTTTGTGTCACCCCCGCTTTGTGTCACCCCCCATTTGGTGTCACCCCCCGCTTGGTGTCACCCCCGCGGGGTCCCCGCACCCACCGCACGTCGGGGAAGTCCCTGGCCAGGGCTCCGACCTCCATCTGCAGCGCGGCCGTGTCCTCCAGCACCAGCAGCTCCCGCAGCCGCGGCACCACCGAGTCCAGCCAGGGCGACGCCGAGTCCTGCCGTGGGCCCCGTGGGGTGTGGGTGACACTCTGGGGACACCTCAACACCCCACCCCGGCCACCGCCACCGCGGGTGTCACCCAACCCGAGCCCTGGGGGGGGGTCCCGGGGGTCTCACCAGGCGGGTGAAGAGCTCTCGGAGCTGCCGGGCCTCGTCGCCCAGGCGGGCGGCCACGCGTGTCCGCGCCTTGGCGGAGGTGCAGACCAGGCGCCCCTGCAGCAGCGGCCGCACGTACTCGATGAGCACCCGGCGGTGCAGCTCGCTGACCAGCACCTGCCACCGCGGCGACACCCCCAGAATGTCCCCTCAGTGTCACACGAGCCGTCACCCGACAGAGGAAACGCGGCCCGAGTGTCCCCCCGCGCGTGTCCTCCGCGCTTGTCCCCAAAAATGTCCCCCGCGTGTCGCCCGTGTGTCCCCAGCATGTCCCCCCGCGTCCCCAGTGTGTCCCCAGAGTGTCCCCCCGTGTCCCCCGCGTGTCCCCAGCGTGTCCCCAGTGTGTCCGCCCCGTGTCCCCCGCCTGTCCCCCGCCTGTCCCCCCAGTGTCCCCCAGTGTCCCCCAGTGTCCCCCAGTGTCCCCCAGTGTCCCCCAGTGTCTCCCAGTGTCCCCCGCCTGTCCCCCGCGCCTGTCCCCAGGGTGTCCCACGCCTGTCCCCCCAGTGTCCCTCCGCGTGTCCCCCGCGCCTGTCCCCAGGGTGTCCCCCGCCTGTCCCCCGCGTGTCCCCAGCGTGTCCGCCCCGTGTCCCCCGCCTGTCCCCCGCCTGTCCCCCCAGTGTCCCCCAGTGTCCTCCCAGTGTCCCCAGAGTGTCCCCCGCGTGTCCCCCCGCGTGTCCCCCAGAGTGTCTCCAGCGTATCCCCCCGTGTCCCCGCGTGTCTCCCCGCGTGTCCCCAGCGTGTCCCCAGCGTGTCCGCCCCGTGTCCCCCGCCTGTCCCCCGCGTGTCCCCCAGAGTGTCTCCAGCGTATCCCCCCGTGTCCCCGCGTGTCCCCCCGTGTCCCCAGCGTGTCCCCCCCGTGTATCCCCCCGCGTCCCCCAGTGTTCCCCCGGGTGTCCCCAGTGTGTCCCCCTCCTGTCCCCCCGTGTCCCCCCGTGTCCCCCGTGTGTCCCCAGCGTGTCCCCCGCGTGTCCCCCCGGGTGTCCCCCGTGTTTCCCCTCAGTGTCTCCCCGCGTGTCCCCAGCGTGTCCCCCCAGTGCCCCCAGTGTCCCCCCAGTGTCCCCCCGCCTGTCCCCCGCCTGTCCCCCAGAGTGTCTCCAGCGTATCCCCCCGTGTCCCCGCGTGTCCCCCGCCTGTCCCCAGCGTGTCCCCAGCGTGTCCCCCTCCTGTCCCCCGTGTCCCCCCGTGTCCCCAGCGTGTCCCCCCCGTGTATCCCCCCGCGTCCCCCAGTGTTCCCCCGGGTGTCCCCAGCGTGTCCCCCTCCTGTCCCCCGTGTCCCCCCGCGTGTCCCCCCGTGTCCCTCGCCTGTCTTCCGCCTGTCCCCCCGTGTCCCCCCGTGTCCCCCAGTGTCCCCCCAGTGTCCCCCAGCGTGTCCCCCGCGTGTCCCCCGCCTGTCCCCCGTGTATCCCCCCGCGTGTCCCCCCGCGTGTCCCCCAGAGTGTCTCCAGCGTATCCCCTCGTGTCCCCGCGTGTCCCCCCGTGTCCCCCGCGTGTCCCCCCGTGTCCCCCGCCTGTCCCCCCGTGTCCCCGCCTGTCCCCCGCCTGTCCCCCGCCTGTCCCCCAGAGTGTCTCCAGCGTATCCCCCCGTGTCCCCGCGTGTCCCCCCGTGTCCCCCGCCTGTCCCCAGCGTGTACCCAGCGTGTCCCCAGCGTGTCCCCCTCCTGTCCCCCGTGTCCCCCCGCGTGTCCTCTCGCGTGTCCCCCGCCTGTCCCCCGCCTGTCCTCCGTGTCCCCCCGTGTCCCCCCGTGTCCCCAGCGTGTCCCCCCCGTGTATCCCCCCGCGTCCCCCCGTGTTCCCCCGGGTGTCCCCAGCGTGTCCCCCTCCTGTCCCCCGTGTCCCCCCGCGTGTCCCCCCGTGTCCCCCTCCTGTCCCCCGTGTCCCCCCGCGTGTCCCCCCGTGTCCCCCGCCTGTCCCCCGCCTGTCCCCCCGTGTCCCCGCGTGTCCCCCCGTGTGTCCCCCCGGGTGTCCCCCGCGTGTCCCCCCGCATGTCCCCTGCGTGTCCCCCAGTGTCCCCCCAGTGTCCCCCAGCGTGTCCCCCGCGTGTCCCCCGCCTGTCCCCCGTGTATCCCCCCGCGTGTCCCCCCGCGTGTCCCCCAGAGTGTCTCCAGCGTATCCCCTCGTGTCCCCGCGTGTCCCCCCGTGTCCCCCGCGTGTCCCCCCGTGTCCCCCGCGTGTCCCCCGCCTGTCCCCCCGTGTCCCCGCGTGTCCCCCCGTGTGTCCCCCCGTGTGTCCCCCCGTGTGTCCCCCCAGTGTCCCCCCCTGTCCCCAGCGTGTCCCCAGTGTGTCCCCAGAGTGTCCCCCCGTGTCCTCCGCCTGTCTTCCGCCTGTCCCCGTGTCCCCCATGTGTCCCCCCGTGTGTCCCCCCGTGTTTCCCCCGCGTGTCCCCCCGTGTCCCCGCGTGTCCCCCCGTGTCCCCAGCGTGTCCCCCCGTGTCCCCCCGTGTCCCCTCGTGTCCCCCCGTGTCCCCTCGTGTCCCCCCGTGTCCCCACGCGTGTCCCGCGCACCTGGTGGGGCTCGGGGTGCAGCGGGCGCAGCGTTTGTGCGAAGCCGGTGAGGAGCATCACGATGGAGTCGAAGGCGTCCGAGCTCGTCAGCCACTTGCGCTTCATCAGCTTCCCGAAATGGGGCTGGGGGCGGCACGGGCGTCACCCGCCGTGAGCCGCGGACACCGGGAGGGGACACCGGGGACACCGGGGACACCGGGGACACCGGGAGAGGACCCTGGGGACACCGGGGACACCGGGGACACCGGGGACCCTGGGGACACCGGGGACACCGGGGACACGGGGAGGGGACCCTGGGGACACCGGGGGGAGACTCTGGGGACACCGGGGACACCGGGGACACAGGGGACACCGGGATGGGATCCTGGGGACACCGGGATGAGACCCTGGGGACACCGGGGACACCGGGAGGGGACGCTGGGGACACTGGGGACACCGGGAGGGGACCCTGGGGACACCGGGAGGGGATCCTGGGGACACCGGGAGGGGAACCTGGGGACACCGGGGACACCGGGAGGGGACCCTGGGGACACCGGGGACGCCGGGAGAGGACTCTGGGGACACCGGGGACACCGGGGACACGGGGAGGGGACCCTGGGGACAGCGGGGGGAAACTCTGGGGACACCGGGGACACCGGGAACACCCGGAGGGGACTCTGGGGACACCGGGGACACCGGGAGGGGACACCGGGGACACCGGGGACACCGGGATAGGACCCTGGGGACACCGGGAGGGGACCCTGGGGACACCGGGGACACCGGGAGGGGGCCCTGGGGACACCGGGAGAGGATCCTGGGGACACCGGGGACACCCGGAGGGGACTCTGGGGACACCGGGGACACCGGGAGGGGACCCTGGTGACACCTTGAGGTCCTCGAAGAGGCGGCGGCTGAGGACGTGGCCGCAGGTTCGGGTGACCCGGTCCAGCGCGGCGTGCGCCTGGCGCCGCGGCTCCTCGCTCTCGGGGTGCCCGAACTGCGCCAGCCGCTCCGCGAACGCCCTGCCCGAGGGGACAGCGAGGGGCTCAGGGCTCCGCGGGGACACCCCGGTGACACTCCGGTGACACGGGGACACCCCGGTGACACGGGCTGGCCTCACCTGAACGGGGGACAGCAGTTGGCCAAGGCGATGGCGCGGCCGGGGGAGCCGTCGGGTGGGGGGAGCTCGCCGGGGGCTTCCAGGAAGCGCTCGACTTTCCGCTGGAAGCTGGGGACAGCTCCGGTCACGGCGGTGACACACGGGGGACACGGGGGACACGGCTGCTGTGCCACCGCGGTGTCCCCCGTGTCGCCGTGGCCCTGGGCTGTGTCACAGCCCGGTGGCCCCGCGGTGTCCCCACCTGTGCAGGAAGGCCACCAGCACGCCCAGCAGGCTGTGGGCCATCGCCCGGCCGAACTCGGGGGTCACCTGCGGGGCTCGGTCCACGTGGGCCCGCAGCAGCTGTGGGGACACCGTGGAGTGGGGACGCGGCCACCGTGGGCGTGGGGACACCGCGGGTGTGGGGACACGGCCACCGTGGGTGTGGGGACACGGCCACCGTGGGTGTGGGGACACGGCCACCGCGGGAATGGGGACACCGAGGGCGTGGGGACACGGCCACCGCGGGAATGGGGACACCGCGGGACTGGGGACACGGCCACCGCGGGAGTGGGGACACCGTGGGTGTGGGGACACGGCCACCGTGGGTATGGGGACACGGCCACCGTGGGTGTGGGGACACCATGGGTGTGGGGACACGGCCACCGCGGGAGTGGGGACACGGCCACCGAGAGCGTGGGGACACCGCGGGTGTGGGGACACGGCCACCGCGGGAGTGGGGACACGGCCACCGCGGGAATGGGGACACCGCGGGTGTGGGGACACGGCCACCGCGGGAATGGGGACACCGCGGGTGTGGGGACACGGCCACCGCGGGAATGGGGACACCGCGGGCGTGGGGACACGGCCACCGAGAGCGTGGGGACACCGTGGAGTGGGGACATGGCCACCGCGGGTGTGGGGACACGGCCACCAAGGGAATGGGGACATCACGGGAATGGGGTCACGGCCACCGCGGGTGTGGGGACACCGAGGGAGTGGGGACACGGCCACCGCGGGAATGGGGACACCGCGGGCGTGGGGACACGGCCACCGCGGGAATGGGGACACCGAGGGTGTGGGGACACGGCCACCGAGGGCGTGGGGACACCGTGGAGTGGGGACATGGCCACCGCGGGTGTGGGGACACGGCCACCAAGGGAATGGGGACAACGAGGGCGTGGGGACACGGCCACGGCGCGTGGGGACACGGCCACCACCGCAGCGTCCCCTGAGCCACCGCTGGCCCTCGGGGCCACCCCGGGGGACAGGGAAAGGTGTGGGGGTGCCGTACCCCGGTGACACGCGTGGCCAGTCCCTCCTCCATGTCCTGGCTGGTGACATCCTCGGGCCACGTGTCCTCGCTGAGCTGCAGCTCCTGCGCCACCGCCACCTCCACCTTGGCCTGGCAAGGCGTGGGGACATCGCGCGGGTGTGGGGACACCGGCAGCGGGCACAGCGGGTCCCCCGCCGCGGGACCCCCCAGTGGCGGTCCCGGTGTCACCCCGGTGTCCCCAGCCCGGTGTCCCCGGTGCCCACCTTGACGGCAGCGATGCAGGAGCTCTCCAGGTCGCGCTGGGTCTCCGGGGGCAGGAGGGGCCCCAGCTCCTGGGTCCGCAGCAGAGCCCCCACCTCGGGGTGCCCCAAAACCTCCCTGGGGGGGGGACAGACCCGGTGGGTGGCTGGGGACACGGGGGGACACGCGGGGACACGAGAGGACAGGCGGGGACACGAGGGGACACGGGGGGACACGGGGGGACACGAGGGGACACGGGGGGACACGGGGGGGACACGAGGGGACACGGGGGGACACGGGGGGACAGCTCTGGTGGGTGTCTGGGGACACGGGGGGACACGAGGGGACACAGGGGGACACGAGGGGACACGGGGGGACACGGGGGGACACGCGGAGACACGGGGGGACACGAGGGAACACGAGGGGACACGAGAGGGACACGAGAGGGACACGAGGGGACACGGGGGGACACGAGGGGGACACAGGGGGACAGCCCTGGTGGGTGTCTGGGGACACGGAGGGACACGAGGGGACACAGGGGGACACGCGGGGACACGAGGGGACACGAGGGGACACAGGGGGACACGCGGGGACACGGGGTGCCCGGTGGGGGGCAGATATTGGGGGGTCCCCCGGGTGTCGCGGGGCTCTGGGTGGGGGTCCCACAGGTGCCACCAGGAGCGTGGGGGTCCCCTGGGTGTCCCAGGTGCCCTCAGGGGGGTCTGCGGCCATCTCGGGGGGTCCCCTGGGGGTCCCAGGTGCCCTCAGGGGGGTCTGCGGCCATCTCGGGGGGGTCCCCTGGGTGTCCCAGGTGCCCTCAGGGGGGTCTGCGGCCATCTCGGGGGGTCCCCTGGGTGTCCCAGGTGCGCTCAGGGGGGTCTGCGGCCATCCCGGGGGTCTCACCTGGGGTAGGCGTTGCTGTGCCAGTCGAGCAGCAGGTACAGGTCGGGCACGGCCAGGGGTCTCTGGGCCAGCGCCCGCAGCTGCTGGGCCAGCGCCCGGTGGTAGCCACGGGCATAAACCCCGAGCGCTCCGTACTCGGGGGGGTACGCGGGGGCCACGTGGCTCCTCACGACCCCCAGGTCTCCCACGACCCTGGCGGCCAGCGCAGCCAGCCGGGCTCCCAGCCCACCCGCCGGGGCTACCTGAGCCAGCCGCTCGCTCGCTGCCCTGGCCACCGCTTCGTGCCAGCGGCGCCGCAGCCCCCGCGGCCGCCCCGGGACCGTCCCGGGGGGGCTCCGAGCGTCCGCCGCCTCCTCCTGCTCCAGCACGGCCACCACCGCCCGCAGCGGGGCCACCGCTCGCCCCGCGGCCACCGCCTCGGCCACCACGGCCCAGAGCTGGGCCAGCAGCGCCCGGTACAGCAGAGCCACGTCCCGCGCCCGCCGCCCGCCCGCGGGGCCCGGTGAGGGCGGCGGGGAGCCCGCGGAGGAGGGGGACAGCGGGGGACACGGGGACGGCGGTCGCGATGGGGACAGAGCGCACTCGGCCTCCAGCGCGATGATCTGAGCGTCCGCCGCCACCAGCTCCCGGCGCTGGATCAGCTCCAGGATCTCCAGCACTGCGGGGACACCGCGTGGGGTGCGTGTCACCCTGTCCCTGTGTCCTCCTGTCCCCGTGTCCCCCTGTCTGTCACCCTGTCCCTGTGTCCTCCTGTCCCCGTGTCCCCCTGTCTGTCACCCTGTCCCTGTGTCCTCCTGTCCCCGTGTCCCCCTGTCTGTCACCCTGTCCCTGTGTCCTCCTGTCCCCGTGTCCCCCTGTCTGTCACCCTGTCCCTGTGTCCTCCTGTCCCCGTGTCCCCCTGTCTGTCACCCTGTCCCTGTGTCCTCCTGTCCCCGTGTCCCCCTGTCTGTCACCCTGTCCCTGTGTCCTCCTGTCCCCGTGTCCCCCTGTCTGTCACCCTGTCCCTGTGTCCTCCTGTCCCCGTGTCCCCCTGTCTGTCACCCTGTCCCTGTGTCCTCCTGTCCCCGTGTCCCCCTGTCTGTCACCCTGTCCCTGTGTCCTCCTGTCCCCGTGTCCCCTTGTCTGTCACCCTGTCCCTGTGTCCTCCTGTCCCCGTGTCCCCCTGTCTGTCACCCTGTCCCTGTGTCCTCCTGTCCCCGTGTCCCCCTGTCTGTCACCCTGTCCCTGTGTCCTCCTGTCCCCGTGTCCCCCTGTCTGTCACCCTGTCCCTGTGTCCTCCTGTCCCCGTGTCCCCCTGTCTGTCACCCTGTCCCTGTGTCCTCCTGTCCCCGTGTCCCCCTGTCTGTCACCCTGTGTCCTCCTGTCCCCGTGTCCCCCTGTCTGTCACCCTGTCCCTGTGTCCTCCTGTCCCCGTGTCCCCCTGTCTGTCACCCTGTCCCTGTGTCCTCCTGTCCCCGTGTCCCCCTGTCTGTCACCCTGTCCCTGTGTCCTCCTGTCCCCGTGTCCCCCTGTCTGTCACCCTGTCCCTGTGTCCTCCTGTCCCCGTGTCCCCCTGTCCCCGTGTCCCCCGTGTCCCCCTATTCCCGTGTCCCCTATCCCCGTGTCCCCCGTCCTCCTGTCTCAGTCCCCCTGTCCCCCGTCCCCGTGTCTCTGTCCCCCTGTCCCCGTCTCTGTCCCCCTGTCTCTGTCCTCTGTCCCCGTGTCTCTGTCCCCCTGTCCCTGTGTCACTGTCCCCGTCCCCAGTCCCCCGTCCCCGTGTCTCTGTCCCCCTGTCTGTCCCCGTGTCCCCTTGTCTGTCCCCCTGTCTGTCCCCCTGTCCCCGTCCCCGTGTCCCTGTCCCCGTGTCTCTGTCCCCCTGTCTGTCCCCGTGTCCCCCTGTCGCCGTGTCCCCTGTCCCCGTGTCTCTGTCCCCCTGTCCCCGTGTCCCCTGTCCCCGTGTCCCCCTGTCCCCCGTCCCCGTGTCTCCCTGTCTGTCCCCCTGTCCCCGTGTCTCTGTCTCCCTGTCTCTGTCCCCCTGTCCCCCTGTCTGTCCCCCTGTCCCCCTGTCCCCCTGTCCCCATGTCCCCTGTCCCCGTGTCCCCCGGCCCCGCGTCTCTGTCTCCGTGTCCCCGTCCCAGGGTCTCTGTCCCCCTGTCTGTCCCCCTGTCTGTCCCCCTGTCCCTGTGTCTCTGTCCCCCTGTCCCCTGTCCCCGTGTCTCTGTCCCCCTGTCTGTCCCCCTGTCCCCGTGTCCCCGTCCCCGTGTCCCCGTCCCCAGCCCGCAGCTCCATCCCGCCTCCCGAACTCGCCACTCCCGTGTCCCCCGTAGCCACAAGTCCCCGTCCCCATCCCTGTCCCCACCTCCCACCCCCCAAAATCCCCATCCCCTCCTCCCTTGTCACCGTCCCCGCGTCCCCGCGTCCCCGCGGCCTCTGTCCCCATCCCCAAGCCCCCCACACCCCCTCGGTGTCCCCAAGCCACCCCCCCCGTGTCCCTCTGGTGTCCCCCGCTGTCCCCACTCACCCGACAGCGGCTCCCGGTCACCGTCCTTGTCCCTCCCGCCGCTCTCCGGCCGCTGTCCCGCTCCGTCCGCGCTGTCCCCCGCCTGTCCCTCCACCGGCGACACCTTCTCGGTGCCCCGCTGTCCCCACGTCCCCAGGGCCAGCCGCAGCAGCGACCCCCGCTTGCCCCCGCCCGCCTCCTCCGGGGGTCTCCGCGGGACCCCCGAGTCCTCGGAGCGGCGGCGGCCGCGGGGCCCGGCGGGGTCTCGGGGGCGGCGGGCGCGGCCGAAGGGTCCCCCCAGCTGTCCCAGGTGTCCCCCCAGCTGTCCCAGCTGTCCCCCCAGCCCCACCAGCCCCCCCAGGGTGGCGCGGCGCCGCCGCCGGCTCTCGGGGTTGGTGGCGAAGGGGTCCCCGTCCTCCTGGCCGCCCCCCGGGGGTCTCCGGAGCAGCGGCATCGCCGGGGGCCACCGGGGGCCACCGGGCTGGCAGCCGGAGGGCGAGGGGACACGGCGGGGACGCGACGCGAGGGCGCGCGGAGCCCCCCGGGACTGGCGCGGTCCCCGCGACGGCGACACCGGCGGCACCGGCGGGGCTGGAAGCGGTGGTGGCGGTGGTGGCGGTGGTGACACCGGCGGTGACGGTGACACTGGCGGTAGCGGTGACACTGGTGGTGGCTGCGGTGACACCGGCGGTGGCTGTGGTGACACTGGTGGCGGCTGTGGTGACACTGGTGGTGGCGGCGGTGACACTGGTGGCGGCTGTGGTGACACTGGTGGTGCCTGCGGTGACACCGGCGGTGCCTGCGGTGACACCGGCGCTGGCTGCGGTGACACCGGCGGTGCCTGCGGTGACACTGGCGGTGGCGGTGGTGACACTGGTGGCGGCCGCGGTGACACCGGCGGTGCCTGCGGTGACACTGGCGGTGGCGGTGGTGACACTGACGGTGGCGGTGGTGACACTGGTGGCGGCCGCGGTGACACTGGCGCTGGCCGGGGGTTTCCTGAGGAAGCGCCGCCCCGGTGGGGCCTCCCCGGCCGGGCAGGGTCAGCCCCGGTTCCGCTCGGGCACCGGGACCGGGCGGGGGGAACGGGCGGAGCTCGCGGCGGGGGCGGGGGACACGGGGAGGGGACACTGGGGACACCGGCGACACCGGGGACACGGGGAGGGGACTCTGGGGACTCCGGGATGGGACTCTGGGGACACCGGGACACAGCGGGGACACCGGGATGGGATCCTGGGGACACCGGGAGGGGACTCTGGGGACACCGGGGACACCGGGGACACCGGGAGGGGATCCTGGGGACACCGGGGACACCGGGGACACCGGAATGGGGACTCTGGAAACACCGGGGACACCGGGAGGGGACCATGGGGACCCCGGGAGGGGACCCTGCGGACACGAGGGACACCGGGAGGGGACCCCGTGGGTGACACAGGCGACCCAAGAGCACCGGGAGGGGAGCGCGGTGACACTGGGGGACACGGGGACAGGACACGGTGACACTGGGGGACACGGGGACAGGACATGGTGACACTGGGGGACACGGGGACAGGATGAGGTGGCACTGGGGGACACGGGGACAGGACATGGTGACACTGGGGGACACGGGGACAGGACGAGGTGGCACTGGGGGACACGGGGACAGGACATGGTGGCACTGGGGGACACGGGGACAGGATGAGGTGACACTGGGGGACACGGGGACAGGATGAGGTGGCACTGGGGGACACGGGGACAGGATGAGGTGACACTGGGGGACACGGGGACAGGACACAGTGACACTGGGGGACACGGGGACAGGACACAGTAACACTGGGGGACACGGGGACAGGACACAGTGACACTGGGGGACACGGGGACAGGACATGGTGGCACTGGGGGACACGGGGACAGGATGAGGTGGCACTGGGGGACACGGGGACAGGACGAGGTGACACTGGGGGACACGGGGACAGGACACGGTGACACTGGGGGACACGGGGACAGGATGAGGTGGCACTGGGGGACACGGGGACAGGATGAGGTGGCACTGGGGGACACGGGGACAGGACACGGTGACACTGGGGGACACGGGGACAGGATGAGGTGGCACTGGGGGACACGGGGACAGGACGCAGTGGCACTGGGGGACACGGGGATGGCGCACGGACAGGACATGGTGACACTGGGGGACACGGGGACAGGACACGGTGACACTGGGGGACACGGGGACAGGATGGGGTGACACTGGGGGACACGGGGACAGGACACAGTGACACTGGGGGACACGGGGACAGGACGAGGTGGCACTGGGGGACACGGGGACAGGATGAGGTGACACTGGGGGACACGGGGACAGGATGGGGTGACACTGGGGGACACGGGGACAGGACACAGTGACACTGGGGGACACGGGGACAGGACGAGGTGACACTGGGGGACACGGGGACAGGACGAGGTGACACTGGGGGACACGGGGACAGGACGAGGTGGCACTGGGGGACACGGGGACAGGATGAGGTGGCACTGGGGGACACGGGGACAGGACACAGTGACACTGGGGGACACAGGGACAGGATGAGGTGGCATTGGGGGACACGGGGACAGGACACAGTGACACTGGGGGACACGGGGACAGGACACAGTGACACTGGGGGACACGGGGACAGGACATGGTGACACTGGGGGACACGGGGACAGGACACGGTGACACTGGGGGACACGGGACACGGGACACGGGACACGGGAGGGGACCGCAGTGACAGCGGGGGATGGCACAGAGACAGGATGCAGGGACACCGGGGACCTCACGCGTGACAGGGAGGGGACACGGGTGACACGAGGGACACCACGGGTGACACTGGAGACCCTACAAGTGACACTGTGGTTGACCGGGAGGGGACAGGTGTGACAATGGGGACCTCACGGGTGACACTGGGGACCCCACGGGTGACAGGGAGGGGACCCGGGAGGGGACAGAGGTGACACTGGGGACCCCAGGTGTGACCGGGAGGGGACACGGGAGGGGACACGGGTGACACTGGGGACCCCACGGGTGACACTGGAGACCCCGGGTGTGACACTGGAGACTCCACGGGTGACACTGGGGACCTCACACGTGACAGGGAGGTGACACGGGTGACACTGGAGACCCCACGGGTGACACTGGGGACCCCAAGTGTGACAGGGAGGGGTCACGGGTGACACTGGGGACCCCACGGGTGACACTGGGGACCCCACAGGTGACATTGGGGACCCCACGGGTGACATTGGGGACCCCAAGTGTGACAGGGAGGGGTCACGGGTGACACTGGGGACCCCACGGGTGACACTGGGGACCCCAGGTGTGACAGGGAGGTGACACGGGTGACACTGGGGACCCCACGGGTGACACTGGGGACCCCAGGTGTGACAGGGAGGGGTCACGGGTGACACTGGGGACCCCACAGGTGACATTGGGGACCCCAGGTGTGACAGGGAGGTGACACGGGTGGCACTGGGGACCCCACGGGTGACACCGGGGACCCCACGGGTGACATTGGGGACCCCGGTGTGACAGGGAGGGGACACGGGAGGGGTCACGGGTGACACTGGAGACTCCTCGGGTGACACTGGGGACCCCACGGGTGTGACAGGGAGGGGTCATGGGTGACACTGGGGACCCCACGGGTGACACTGGGGACCCCACGGGTGTGACAGGGAGGGGTCACGGGTGACACTGGGGACCCCACAGGTGACATTGGGGACCCCACGGGTGACACTGGGGACCCCAAGTGTGACAGGGAGGTGACACGGGTGACACTGGAGACCCCACGGGTGACACTGGGGACCTCACACGTGACGGGGAGGTGACACGGGTGGCACTGGAGACCCCAGGTGTGACCGGGAGGGGTCACGGGTGACACTGGAGACCCCACGGGTGACACTGGGGACCCCACAGGTGACACTGGGGACCCCAGGTGTGACCGGAGAGGGGTCACGTGCCCTCCCACGTGACCTCGCGACCCCACGTGGCCCCTCCCCGGTCACTCGCGGGTTAAACCCGGCTCTCTCCTCCCATTGGCCGGCGCTCAGCCAATCACAACGCTCCTCCCTCGCTCGGCCACGCCCCCTCCCGGGGCGCGTCCAGCTGTCTCCATGCTCGGGCGGCGCGTTCTGATTGGTCCGCTCCGCCTCGTGGGCGGGGCCAACCCCGCCCTCCACGCTCCTTATATGGGCATGGCCCCGCCCCCCGGCGCGCCCCGGTTCCGGTTCCGGCGCCATGGCCGCCATGGCCCGGCCCCTCCGCCCCCCCCGGTAACGGGAGCCCCCCGGGAACGGGACCCCCGGCAACGGGACCGCCCCTCCCGGTGCCCCCCCGGTGCCCCCCGGGCCGGGACCATGTCCTCGCGCTCCGCCCTGGCGGCGGGGAACGAGCGCAACGCGGACACGGTGAGGGGGGGGGACGGCACCGGGGGCAGGCCCGGGTGGGGCACCGGGAGCACCGGGGAGGGGATGGGGGGGAACCGTGCGGGCACCGGGTGAGGGTGGGGTGGTGGCGGGAGGGGGCTGGGGGGGGTACCGGGGGTACCGGGGGGGGGATTGGGCGGGACCGGGGGGGCACCGGGAGGGGTTTGGGGGCACCGGGAGGGGTTTGGGGGCACCGGGAGGGGTCCCGGAGGGGCTGGGGATACCGGCGGGCGCTGGGGTGGTACCGGGGGTGGGGAGGGGGCACCGGGGGTCTCGGTAAAGCGGAGGGGGGGGGTCACGGGGGGGTCACGGGGGTCACCGGGACCCCCGGGAATGGATCCGGGGGGGCTCAGGGTTACCGGGACCCCCGGGAATGGATCCGGGACCCCCGGGAATGGATCTGGGGGGGCTCGGGGTTACCGGGAACGGATCCGGGGGGGTCACCGGGACCCCCGGGATGGATCCGGGGGGGGCTCGGGGGTCACCGGGGGTCCCGGGAACGGATCCGGGGGGGTCACCGGGGGTCCCGGGAATGGGTCTGGGGGGTCTCGGGGGTCCCGGGAATGGATCTGGGGGGTCACGGGGGTCACCGGGACCCCCGGGAATGGATCCGGGATCACCGGGAATGGATCTGGGGGGGTCTCGGGGGTCACCGGGAATGGATCTGGGGGGGTTTGGGGGTCACCGGGACCCCCGGGAATGGATCCGGGGGGGCTCAGGGGTCACCGGGAATGGATCTGGGGGGGTTTGGGGGTCTCGGGACCCTCGGGATGGATCCGGGACCCCCGGGAATGGGTCTGGGGGGTCTCGGGGGTCACCGGGAATGGATCTGGGGGGGTCTCGGGGGTCACCGGGAACAGATCCGGGGGGGTCTCGGGGGTCCCGGGACCCCCGGGAATGGGTCTAGGGGCGTCTCAGGGGTCCCGGGAATGGATCTGGGGGGGGTTTGGGGGTCACCGGGACCCCCCAAGAATGGGTCTGGGGGGGTCTCAGGGGTTACCGGGACCCCCGGGATGGATCCGGGGTCACCGGGAATGGGTCTGGGGGGGGTCTCGGGGATCCTCGGGGGTCCCGGGAATGGATCCGGGGGGGTCACCGGGGGTCCCGGGAATGGGTCTGGGGGGTCTCGGGACCCCCGGGAATGGATCCGGGGGGGGTCTCGGGGGTTACCGGGGGTCCCGGGAATGGTCTGGGGGGTTACCGGGGGGGTCCCGGGAATGGGTCTGGGGGGTTACCGGGGGTCCCGGGAATGGATCCGGGGGGGTCTCGGGGGGTCCCGGGAATGGGTCTGGGGGGGTCTCGGGGGTCCCGGGAACGGATCCGGGGGGGTCTCGGGGGTCCCGGGCGCTGCTGGGATGATTTGGGGAGGGGTCTCAGTGGTTTCACCCCCCCTGCGGTAAAGAGGGGGGGGTCGGGGTCTCATCAGAGTTTGGGGAGGGGGCTCAGACCTGACCCCACAATTTGGGGAGGGGGTCTCAGGGCTGGTCTCGTAATTTGGGGAGGGGTCTCAGGGCCGGGGGTCTCACTGTGATGTTTTGGGGGGGGTCTCAGACCTGACCCACAATTTGGGGAGGGGGTCTCACTGTGATGTTTCTGTGGGGGGTCTCAGGGCTGACCCCACAATTTGGGGAGGGGTCTCAGGGCAGGGATCTCACTGTGATGATTTGGGGGGGGTCTCAGACCTGACCCCACAATTTGGGGAGGGGTCTCAGACCTGACCCCACAATTTGGGGAGGGGTCTCAGGGCAGGGGTCTCACTGTGACGTTTTGGGAGGGTCTCAGACCTGACCCCACAATTTGGGGAGGGGTCTCAGGGCAGGGGGATGGGCAGGGGTCTCACTGCGATGTTTTGGGGGGGTCTCAGGGCTGACCCCACAATTTGGGGAGGGGTCTCACTGGGATGTTTTGGGGAGGGGTCTCGGACCTGACCCCACAATTTGGGGAGGGGTCTCAGGGGCGGGGTTCCCTCTGCAGTGTTTTTGGGGGGTGTCTCAGACCTGACCCCACAATTTGGGGAGGGGTCTCAGGGGCGGGGTCTCACTGTGATGTTTCTGTGGGGGGTCTCAGACCTGACCCCACAATTTGGGGAGGGGTCTCAGGGCCGGGGTCTCACTGTGACTTTTGGGAGGGTCTCAGACCTGACCCCACAATTCGGGGAGGGGTCTCAGGGCAGGGGGATGGGCAGGGGTCTCACTGTGATGTTTTGGGGGGGGTCTCAGACCTGACCCCACAATTTGGGGAGGGGGTCTCAGACCTGACCCCACAATTCGGGGAGGGGTCTCAGACCTGACCCCACAATTTGGGGAGGGGTCTCACTGTGATGTTTTGGGGGGGGTCTCAGGGCTGACCCCACAATTTGGGGAGGGGTCTCAGGGCCAGGATCTCACTGTGATGTTCTGGGAGGGGTCTCAGACCTGACCCCACAATTTGGGGAGGGGTCTCACTGTGATGTTTCTGTGGAGGGTCTCAGGTCTGACCCCACAATTCGGGGAGGGGGGCTCGGGGCCGGTCCCACAATTTGGGGAGGGGTCTCAGGGGCGGGGTCCCACTGTGATGTTTTTCAGGGGGGTCTCAGGCCTGACCCCACAATTTGGGGAGGGGTCTCAGGGCCGGGGTCTCACTGTGATGTTTTGGGGAGGGGTCTCAGACCTGACCCACAATTTGGGGAGGGGTCTCACTGTGATGTTTTTGGGGGTGTCTCAGACCTGACCCCACAATTTGGGGAGGGGTCTCAGACCTGACCCCCACAATTTGGGGAGGGGTCTCACTGTGATGTTTTGGGGAGGGGTCTCAGACCTGACCCCCACAATTTGGGGAGGGGTCTCACTGTGATGTTTCTGTGGGGGGTCTCAGAACTGATCCCACAATTTGGGGGAGGGGTCTCAGGGCCAGGGTCCCACTGTGGTGTTTGGGGGGGGGTCTCAGAGCTGACCCCACAAATTTGGGGAGGGGTCTCACTGTGATGTTTCTGTGGGGGGTCTCAGACCTGACCCCACAATTTGGGGAGGGGTCTCAGGGCAGGGGGATGGGCAGGGGGTCTCACTGTGACGTTTTGGGAGGGTCTCAGACCTGACCCCCACAATTTGGGGAGGGGGTCTCACTGTGATGTTTCTGTGGGGGGGTCTCAGAACTGATCCCACAATTTGGGGAGGGGTCTCAGGGCCGGGGTCTCACTTGTGATGTTCTGGGGGTGTCTCAGACCTGACCCCACAATTTGGGGAGGGGTCTCACTGTGATGTTTTGGGGGCGATCTCAGAACTGATCCCACAATTTGGGGAGGGGTCTCAGGGCCGGGGTCCCACTGCGATGTTTTGGGGGGGTCTCAGTCCTGACCCCACAATTCGGGGAGGGGTCTCAGGGCTGGGGGATGGGCAGGGGTCCCACTGCGATGTTTTTGGAGGGGTCTCAGACCTGACCCCACAATTTGGGGAGGGGTCTCAGGGGGCGGGGTCCCACTGCAGTGTTTTTGGGGGGGGTCTCAGACCTGACCCCACAATTTGGGGAGGGGGCTCAGGGCCGAGGTCTCACTGTGATGTTCTGGGGGGGTCTCAGACCTGACCCCACAATTTGGGGAGGGGTCTCACTGTGATGTTTTGGGGAGGGGTCTCAGACCTGACACCCACAATTTGGGGAGGGGGTCTCAGGGCAGGGATCTCACTGTGATGTTTTGGGGAGGGGTCTCAGACCTGACCCCACAATTTGGGGGAGGGGTCTCACTGTGATGTTTTTGGGGGGGGTCTCAGACCTGACCCCACAATTTGGGGAGGGGTCTCACTGTGATGTTTCTGTGGAGGGTCTCAGGTCTGACCCACAATTCGGGGAGGGGGCTCGGGGCCGGTCCCACAATTTGGGGAGGGGTCTCAGGGCCGGGGTCTCACTGTGATGTTTTTCAGGGGGGTCTCAGTCCTGACCCCACAATTTGGGGAGGGGTCTCAGGGCCGAGGTCTCACTGTGATGTTTTGGGGGGGGTCTCAGACCTGACCCCACAATTTGGGGAGGGGTCTGACTCCCCCCTCTCTCCCCCCCCCAGCTGGCGGGCCCGGGGGCAGCGGCCGCCCCGAGAAGGGCGGGGGGGGGGTGGTCGGGGCGGGGGTCCGGAGCCCCCCGGGGCCGGAACTCGCTGGGGGCCGAGGAGCCCCCCCACGTGGGCAACTACCGGCTGCTGAGGACCATCGGCAAGGGCAACTTCGCCAAGGTCAAACTGGCCCGGCACGTCCTGACCGGCAGAGAGGTGGGGAGGGGGCTTGGGGGGGGGTGGGGCTCGGGGGGATTTGGGGCAGTGGGAGGGGGCTCGGGGGAATGGGGAGGGGGTGAAGGGGGGATGGGGAGGGGGCTGAGGGGTCTGGGGAGGGGCTTGAGGGGGGTTTGGGGCGGTGGGAGGGGGAGAAGGGGGGGTTTGGGAGGAGGGGAGGGGGCTCAGGGGGCTGGGGAGGGGGCTCAGGGAGGCTGGGGAGGGGGCTCGGGGGGGTTTGGGGTACGGGGAGGGGGCTTGGGGGGATTTGAAGCAGTGGAGGGGGCTGAGGGGTCTGGGGAGGGGCTCGGGGTCTGGAGAGGGAGAGCAGGGGTTTGGGCGGGGGAGGGGGCTCGAGGGGGGTGGGGTGGTGGGAGGGGGCTCGAGGGGTTTGGGGTGGTGGAGGGGGCTCAGGGGATTTGGGAGGGGGTTTGGGGAGGTGGGAGGGGCTCAAGGGGGTTGGGGTGGGGGTTTGGGGGGATTTGGGGCAGGGGGAGGGGGCTCGGGGGGTTTAAGGCAGGGGAGGGGGCTCAGGGAGGCTGGGGAGGGGGCTCGAGGGGGTTGGGGTGGTGGGAGGGGGCTCGAGGGGGTTTGGGGTGGTGGGAGGGGCTCAGGGGGATTTGGGAGGGGGTTTGGGGAGGTGGGAGGGGGCTCAAGGGGTTTGGGTGGGGGTTTGGGGGATTTGGGGCAGGGGGGAGGGGGCTCGGGGGGGTTTAGGCAGGGGGAGGGGGCTCAGGGGGTTTGGGCAGGGGGAGGGGCTCGGGGGTCTGGGGAGGGGCTTGAGGGGGGTTTGGGGCGGTGGAAGGGGCTGAGGGGGATTTGGGGCAGGGGGAGGGGGCTCAAGGGGGTTTGGGGTGGGGGTTTGGGGGATTTGGGGCAGGGGGAGGGGGCTCGGGGGAGTTTGGGGCAGGGGAGGGGGCTGAGGGGTCTGGGAGGGGGCTTGGGGGGATGGGGAGGGGGGTTCAGGGAGGTTTAAGGCAGGGGAGGGGGCTCAAGGGGGGTTTGGGGTGGTGGGAGGGGCTCGGGGGGTTTGGGGCGGTGGGAGGGGGCTCAGGGGGTCTGGGGAGGGGGTGAAGGGGGGTTTAAGGCAGGGGGAGGGGGTTTCAGGGGGGTTTGGGGCAGGGGAGAGGGGGCTCGGGAGTTTGGGGAGGGGGCTGAGGGGGGTTTGGGATACGGGGAGGGGGCTTGGGGGGATTTGGGGCGGTGGGAGGGGGAGAAGGGGGATGGGGAGGGGGCTCGGGGGGGATTTGGGGCAGTGGGAGGGGGCTCGGGGGGCTGGGGAGGGGTGAAGGGGGGATGGGGAGGGGGCTCGGGGGGCTGGGCAGGGGGCTCGAGGGGGTTTGGGGCGGTGGGAGGGGGAGAAGGGGGGGTTTGGGGAGGAGGAGAGGGGGCTCAGGGGGCTGGGGAGGGGGCTCGGGGGGTTTAAGGCAGGGGGAGGGGCTCGGGGGGCTGGGGAGGGGGCTCGAGGGGGGTTTGGGGAGGTGGGGAGGGGGCTCGGGAGTTTGGGGAGGGGGGTGAGGGGGGGTTTGGGGTACGGGGAGGGGGCTTGGGGGGATTTGGGCAGTGGGAGGGGGCTCGGGGGGCTGGGGAGGGGGTTCAGGGGGGTTTGGGGCAGGGGGAGGGGGCTCGGGGGATGGGGAGGGGGTGAAGGGGGGCTGGGGAGGGGGCTCGGGGGGGTTTAAGGAGGGGGAGGGGGTTTCAGGGGGTTTGGGGCAGGGGAGGGGACTGAGGGGGGGTTTGGGGCAGGGGGAGGGGGCTCGGGGGTCTGGGGAGGGAGAGAAGGGGGGGTTTGGGGCGGTGGGAGGGACTGAGGGGTCTGGGGAGGGGGCTCGGGGGGCTTTAAGGCAGGGGGAGGGGGCTCAGGAGTTTGGGGAGGGGGCTGAGGGGGGTTTGGGGTACGGGGAGGGAGCTTGGGGGGGATTTGGGGCAGTGGGAGGGGGCTGAGAAGTCTGGGGAGGGGCTCGGGGGTGCTGGGGAGGGAGAGCAGGGGGTTTGGGGCGGGGGAGGGGGCTCGAGGGGGTTTGGGGCGGGGGAGGGGGCTCGAGGGGGGTTGGGGTGGTGGGAGGGGGCTCAGGGGGATTTGGGGAGGGGGTTTGGGGAGGTGGGAGGGGGCTCAAGGGGGTTTGGGGTGGGGTTTGGGGGGATTTGGGGCAGGGGGGGCTGGGGAGGGGGCTCGGGGGGGTTTGGGGCAGGGGGAGGGGCTGAGGGGTCTGGGGAGGGGGCTCGGGGGGTTTGGGGCAGTGGGGAGGGGGCTCAGGGGTCTGGGGAGGGGGCTTGGGGGGTTTGGGGTGGTGGGAAGGGGCTGAGGGGGATTTGGGGCGGTGGGAGGGGGATCAGGGGATTTGGGGAGGGGCTTGGGGGGGTTTGGGGCAGGGGAGGGGCTCGGGGATTTGGGGAGGGGGCTGAGGAGGGTTTGGGTAATGGGGGGGGCTGGGGAGGGGGCTCAGGGGGATTTGGGGCGGGTGGGAGGGGGCTCGGGGTGTGGGAGGGGGCTCAGGGGGGTTTGGGGCAGTGGGGAGGGGGCTCAGGGGTCTGGGGAGGGGTCTCAGGTGAATTGGGGAGGGGTCTCAGGGGGGTCTCGGGTAAATTGGGGAGGGTCTCAGGGGGGTCTCAGGTGAATTGGGGCGGGGTCTCAGGGGGGTCTCCGGGGGTTGGGGAGGGGTCTCAGGTGAATTGGGGAGGGGTCTCGGGGGGTCTCGGGGTGTTGGGGAGGGGTCTCAGGTGAATTGGGGAGGGGTCTTGGGGTGTTGGGGAGGGGTCTCAGGTAAATTGGGGAGGGGTCCCGGGTGTTGGGGAGGGGTCTCAGGTGAATTGGGGAGGGGTCTCGGGGTGTTGGGGAGGGGTCTCAGGTGAATTGGGGGGGGTCTCTGGGGTTGGGGAGGGGTCTCGGGTGAATTGGGGAGGGGTCTCGGGGGGTCTCCGGGTGTCACCTCCGTGTCCCCCCCCCCTTTAGGTCGCCATCAAAATCATCGACAAGACCCAGCTGAACCCCACCAGCCTCCAAAAGGTGGGGAGGGTCTGGGGGGGTCCCATCATTTGGGGAGGGTCTCAGGGGTATTCCCCTCATTTGGGGAGGGGTCTGGGGGGGTCCCATCATTTGGGGAGGGGTCCTGGGAGGCTCCTCTCATTTGGGGAGGGGTCTCGGGGGTTCCCCTCATTTGGGGAGGGGTCCCGGGGGTTCCCCTCATTTGGGGAGGGGTCCCAGGGGGTTCCCCTCATTTGGGGAGGGGTCCTGGGGGCACCCTGGGGGGTTCCTGGAGGGGTCCCGGGGGTTCCCCTCATTTGGGGAGGGGTCTCGGGGGGTCCCCTCATTTGGGAGGGGTCTCGGGGGGTCCCCTCATTTGGGGAGGGGTCCCGGGGGGTCCCCTCATTTGGGGAGGGGTCCCGGGGGGGTCCCCTCATTTGGGAGGGGTCCTGGGGGGCTCCTCTCATTTGGGGAGGGGTCCCGGGGGCACCCTGGGGGGTTCCCCTCATTTGGGGAGGGGTCTCGGGGGGTCCCCTCATTTGGGGAGGGGTCCTGGGGGCTTCCCCTCATTTGGGGAGGGGTCTCGGGGGATTCCCCTCATTTGGGGAGGGGTCTCGGGGGATTCCCCTCATTTGGGGAGGGGTCCCGGGGGTTCCCCTCATTTGGGGAGGGGTCCTGGGGGGGTTCCCCCATTTGGGGAGGGGTCCTGGGGGGTTCCCCTCATTTGGGGAGGGGTCCCGGGGGGTCCCCTCATTTGGGGAGGGGTCCTGGGAGGCTCCTCTGATTTGGGGAGGGGTCCTGGGGGGTCCCTCATTTGGGGAGGGGTCTCAGGGGGTTCCCCTCATTTGGGGAGGGGTCTTTGGGGGTTCCCCTCATTTGGGGAGGGGTCCTGGGGGTTCCCCTCATTTGGGGAGGGGTCTCAGGGTATTCCCCTCATTTGGGGAGGGGTCTCAGGGGTGTTCCCCCATTTGGGGAGGGGTCCCGGGGGTTCCCCTCATTTGGGGAGGGGTCCCGGGGGTCCCCTCATTTGGGGAGGGGTCTCGGGGGGTCCCTCATTTGGGAGGGGTCCTGGGGGGTTCCCCTCATTTGGGGAGGGGTCCTGGGGGGTTCCCATCATTTGGGGAGGGTCTCAGGGTGTTCCCCTCAATTTGGGGAGGGGTCTTGGGGGGTTCCCTCATTTGGGGAGGGTCTCAGGGGGGTCCCCTCATTTGGGGAGGGGTCCGGGGGTTCCCCTCATTTGGGGAGGGGTCCTGAGCCCCCCCTGCTGACCCCTCCCCTCCCCCCAGTTGTTCCGGGAAGTTCGGATCATGAAGGGGTTGAACCACCCCAACATCGGTAATTGGGGAGGGGTCCGAACTGGGGAGGGGTCCCGGGATTGGGGAGGGGTCCTGAATTGGGGAGGGGTCCCTGAATTGGGGAGGGTCCCGGGATTGGGTCCCAGAACTGAGGAGGGGTCCCAGAAATGGGGAGGGTCCTGGGGTTGGGAGGGGTCCCGAGGTTGGGAGGGGTCCCGGGGTTGGGGAGGGGTCCTGGAGTTGGGTCCCTGAATTGGGGAGGGGTCCTGGGATTGGGGAGGGGTCCCGGGGTTGGGGAGGGGTCCCAGAGTTAGAGAGGGGTCCTGGGGTTGGGGAGGGGTCCTGGGATTGGGGAGGGGTCTCTGAATTGGGGAGGGGTCCCTGAATTGGGGAGGGGTCCCTGAATTGGGGAGGGGTCTCTGAATTGGGAGGGGTCCTGGGATTGGGGAGGGGTCCCTGAATTGGGGAGGGGTCCTGGGATTGGGGAGGGTCTCTGAATTGGGAGGGGTCCTGGGATTGGGGAGGGGTCCCTGAATTGGGGAGGGGTCCCTGAATTGGGGAGGGTCCCTGAATTGGGAGGGGTCTCTGAATTGGGGAGGGGTCCCGGGGTTGGGGAGGGGTCTCGGGTTGGGGAGGGGTCTCTGAATTGGGAGGGGTCCCTGAATTGGGGAGGGGTCTCTGAATTGGGGAGGGGTCCCTGAATTGGGGAGGGGTCTCCCGGTGACCCCCCTGCCCCCCCCAGTGAAGCTGTTTGAGGTGATCGAGACGGAGAAGACGCTGTACCTGGTGATGGAGTACGCCAGCGCAGGTGACACACCTGGGACACACCTGGGGGGACATGGGGGGACATGGGGACACCTGAGACACACCTGGGGACACCTGGGGGACATGGGGGGACATGGGGACACCTGGGGGGACATGGGGACACCTGGGGACACCTGGGGACACCTGGGGACACCCAGACACACCTGGGGACACCTGGGGGGACATGGGGACACTGAGACACCCCTGGGGACACACCTGGGGACACGTGGGGACACACCTGGGGGGACATGGGGACACCTGGGGACACCTGGGGGGACACCTGCGGACACTGAGACACCCCTGGGGACACACCTGGGACACCCTGGGGACACCTGGGGGGACATGGGGACACCTGGGGGGACATGGGGGGACATGGGGGGACATGGGGACACTGAGACACCCCTGGGGACACACCTGGGGACGCCTGGGGGGACATGGGACACCTGGGGGGACATGGGGACACCTGGGGGGACATGGGGACACACCTGGGGCTGAGGACACCCTGGGGACATTGGGGACACCTGGGGACATCTGGGGACACACCTGGGGGGACATGGGAACACCTGGGGACACCCTGGGGACAC
>CM076536.1:2389889-2413285 GCA_038429875.1 Poecile montanus | reverse complement strand
GTCCATCCTGGTGTCCATCCCGGTGTCCATCCCCGTGTCTGTGTGTCCATCCCGGTGTCCGTGTGTCCATCCCTGTGTCCATCCTGCTGTCCATCTGTCCGTCCCGGTGTCCTTGTGTCCATCCCTGTGTCCCTGTGTCCATCCCCATGTCCATCCCCATGTCCATCCTGGTGTCCGTGTGTCCGTCCCTGTGTCCATCATGCTGTCCATCCTGGTGTCCATCCCGGTGTCCTTGTCCTGGTGTCCCTGTGTCCTTCCTGGTGTCCGTCTGTCCGTCCCAGTGTCCGTCTGTCCATCCCTGCGTCTGTGTGTCCATCCTGCTGTCCATCCTGGTGTCCCCTGTGTCCATCCCAGTGTCCATCCTGGTGTCTGTGTGTCCATCCTGGGGTCCATCCCGGTGTTCCTGTGTCCATCCCGGTGTCCGTGTGTCCGTCCTGGTGTCCATCCTGCTGTCCCTGTGTCCATCCCTGTGTCCATCCTGGTGTCCCTGTGTCCATTCTGGTGTCCGTGTGTCCCATCTTGGTGTCCCATCCCTGTGTCTGTCCTGGTGTCCTGCTGTCCATCCCTGTGTCCGTGTGTCCATCCTGGTGTCCATCCCTGTGTCGCTGTGTCCATCCTGCTGTCCATCCTGGTGTCCGTGTGTCCATCCTGCTGTCCTTGTGTCCATCCCTGTGTCCATCCCAGTGTCTGTGTGTCCATCCCTGTGTCCGTGCGTCCATCCCTGTGTCCGTGTGTCCGTCCTGGTGTCCATCCCTGTGTCCGTGTGTCCATCCCTGTGTCCGTGCGTCCATCCCTGTGTCCGTGTGTCCATCCCTGTGTCCATCCCTGTGTCCCTGTGTCCATCCCTGTGTCCGTGTGTCCATCCTGGTGTCCCTGTGTCCATCCCAGTGTCCGTGTCCTTCTGTCCCCATGTCCATCCCGGTGTCCCTGTGTCCCTGTGTCCATCCTGGTGTCCCGTCTGTCCATCCCTGTGTCCATCCCGGTGTCCGTGTCCTGGTGGCCCTGTCCCTGTCCTCCTGTCTCTCTGGCAGTGTCCCCACTGATGTCCCCACCAATGTCCCCACCAATATCCCCGTGTCCCCACAACATCCCCACAATGTTCCTGCAATGTCCTCACCAATGTCCCCACGTGCCCATAACGTCCCTGATGTCCCGACCATGTCCCCACCAATGTCCCCGTGTCCCCATGATGTCCCCACCACGTCCCCACCATGTCCCCACCATGTCCCCACCATGTCCCCATGATATCCCTGTGTCCCCACCATGTCCCCACCATGTCCCCATAATGTCCCCATGTCCCCACAACATCCCCACCATGTCCCCACCATGTCCCCACGGTGTCCCCATGATATCCCCGTGTCCCCACCATGTCCCCATGATGTCCCCATAATGTCCCCACCATGTCCCCATTGATATCCCTGTGTCCCCACCATGTCCCCATGATATCCCCACCATGTCCCCACCATGTCCCCATGATGTCCCCACTGTGTTCCTGTGTCCCCACCATGTCCCCACGATGTCCCCACGACGTCCCCACAATGTCCCCACCATGTCCCCATGATATCCCCATGTCCCCACCATGTCCCCACCATGTCCCCACCGTGTCCCCACTGTGTCCCCATGATATCCCCATGTCCCCACCATGTCCCCCACCATGTCCCCACTGATGTCCCCCATGTCCCCACCATGTCCCCACCATGTCCCCACCATGTCCCCACAATGTCCCCACCATGTCCCCACCACATCCCCACCACATCCCCACCACGTCCCCCACCATGTCCCCACCATGTCCCCATGATATCCCCATGTCCCTGTGTCCCCCATCATGTCCCCACAACGTCCCCACGATGTCCCCACGATGTGCCCATGATATCCCCATGTCCCCACGGTGTCCCCACCATGTCCCCACGATGTCCCCATGATGTCCCCACCACGTCCCCACCATGTCCCCCATGATGTCCCCATGTCCCCACGACGTCCCCACCATGTCCCCACCATGTCCCCACAATGTCCCCATGATATCCCTATGTCCCCACCATGTCCCCATGATGTCCTCATGTCCCCACCATGTCCCCACGACGTCCCCACCATGTCCCCACGATGTCCCCACGATGTCCCCATGATATCCCTGTGTCCCCACCATGTCCCCACCATGTCCCCATGATATCCCCATGTCCCTGTGTCCCCACCATGTCCCCCCGGTGTCCCAGGCCGAGAACCTTCTACTGGACGCGGATGCCAACATCAAGATCGCGGATTTTGGCTTCAGTAACGAGTTCTGCCGCGGCTCCAAGCTGGACACGTTCTGTGGGTCCCCCCCCCTACGCCGCCCCCGAGCTCTTCCAGGGCAAGAAATACGACGGGCCCGAGGTGGACATCTGGAGCCTGGGGGTCATCCTCTACACGCTGGTCAGCGGCTCGCTGCCCTTCGATGGACACAACCTCAAGGTGACTGAACACCCTGGGGTCACCCTGAACCCCCCTGGGGTCACTCTGGGGTCACTCTGAACCCCCTGGGGTCACTCTGGGGTCACCCTGGGGACACCCTGGGGTCACCCTGGGGTCACTCTGAATGTCCTGGGGTCACCCTGGGGTCACCCTGAACGTCCTGGGGTCACTCTGGGGTCACCCTGGGGTCACCCTGAACGTCCTGGGGTCACCCTGGGGTGGACATCTGGAGCCTGGGGGTCATCCTCTACACGCTGGTCAGCGGCTCGCTGCCCTTCGATGGACACAACCTCAAGGTGACTGAACACCCTGGGGTCACTCTGGGGTCACCCTGAATGTCCTGGGGTCACTCTAAACCTCCTGAGGTCACCCTGGGGTCACTCTGAACGTCCTGGGGACACCCTGGGGTCACCCTGGGGTCACTCTGAACCCCCCTGGGTCACCCTGAACGTCCTGGGGTCACTCTGAATGTCCCTGGGGTCACCCTGGGGTCACTCTGGGGTCACCCTGAACACCTTGGGGTCACCCTGAACGTCCTGGGGACACTCTGGGGTCACCCTGAACCTCCTGGGGTCACCCTGGGGTCCACCTGAGGTGGACATCTGGAGCCTGGGGGTCATCCTCTACACGCTGGTCAGCGGCTCGCTGCCCTTCGATGGACACAACCTCAAGGTGACTGAACACCCTGGGGTCACCCTGAATGTCCTGGGGTCACCCTGGGGTCACCCTGAACCCCCTGGGGTCACCCTGGGGTCACCCTGAACCCCCTGGGGTCACCCTGGGGTCACCCTGAACCCCCTGGGGTCACCCTGGGGTCACCCCTGAACGTCCTGGGGTCACCCTGGGGTCACTCTGAGCCCCCTGGGGTCACCCTGGGGTGGACATCTGGAGCCTGGGGGTCATCCTCTACACGCTGGTCAGCGGCTCGCTGCCCTTCGATGGACACAACCTCAAGGTGACTGAACACCCAGGGGTCACTCTGAATGTCCTGGGACACTCTGGGGTCACTCTGAACCCCCTGGGGTCACCCTGGGGTCACTCTAAACCTCCTGGGGACACCCTGGGGTCACTCTGAACGTCCTGGGGTCCACCCTGGGGTCACTCTGAACGTCCTGGGGACACTCTGGGGTCACTCTGAACCCACTGGGGACACCCTGGGGTCACTCTGAACCCCCTGGGGACACTCTGGGGTCACTCTGAATGTCCTGGGGTCACTCTGGGGTGGACATCTGGAGCCTGGGGGTCATCCTCTACACGCTGGTCAGCGGCTCGCTGCCCTTCGATGGACACCAACCTCAAGGTGACTGAACACCCTGGGGTCACCCTGAACCCCCTGGGGTCACCCTGGGGGTCACTCTGAATGTCCTGGGGTCACTCTGGGGTCACTCTAAACCTCTGGGGTCACCCTGGGGTCACCCCTGAACCCCCTGGGGTCACCCTGGGGTCACCCTGGGGTTACTCTGAACCTCCTGGGGTCACCCTGAACGTCCTGGGGACACGCTGGGGTCACTCTGAACCCCCTGGGGTCACCCTGGGGTCACCCTGGGGTCAGTCTGAACCTCCTGGAGTCACCCTGGGGTCACCCTGAACGTGCTGGGGACACCCTGAACCCCCTGGGGTCACCCTGAACCCCCTGGAGTCACCCTGGGGTCACCCTGAGCCCCCTGGGGACACCATGGAGTCACTCTGAACGTCCTGGGGTCACCCTGAATGTCCTGGGGTCACCCTGGGGTCACCCTGGGGTGGACATCTGGAGCCTGGGGGTCATCCTCTACACGCTGGTCAGCGGCTCGCTGCCCTTCGATGGACACAACCTCAAGGTGACTGAACACCCTGGGGTCACCCTGGGGTCACTCTGAATGTCCTGGGGACACCCTGAACCTCCTGAGGTCACCCTGGGGTCACCCTGGGGTCACTCTGAACGTCCTGGGGTCACTCTGGGGTCACCCTGAACGTCCTGGGGTCACCCTGAATGTCCTGGGGTCACCCTGGAGTCACTCTGAACCCCCTGGGGTCACCCTGGGGTCACCCTGAATGTCCTGGGGACACCCTGAACATCCTGGGGTCACTCTAAACCTCCTGGGGTCACCCTGGGGTCACTCTGAACGTCCTGGGGTCACCCTGGGGTCACCCTGGGATCAGTCTGAACGTCCTGGGGACACCCTGAACCTCCTGAGGTCACCCTGGGGTCACCCTGGGGTGGACATCTGGAGCCTGGGGGTCATCCTCTACACGCTGGTCAGCGGCTCGCTGCCCTTCGATGGACACAACCTCAAGGTGACTGAACACCCTGGGGTCACCCTGAACGTCCTGGGGTCACTCTGAATGTCCTGGGGACACTCTGGGGTCACTCTGAATCCCCTGGGGTCACCCTGAACCTCCTGAGGTCACCCTGGGGTCACCCTGGGGTTACTCTGAACATCCTGGGGTCACTCTGAACCCCCTGGGGTCACCCTGGGGTCACCCTGGGGTCACCCTGAACCCCCTGGGGTCACCCTGGGGTCACCCTGGGGTCACTCTGGGGTCACCCTGAGCCCCTGGCCAGCGGTCACCACCCCCTGTGGGACAGGAGTCATGGTTGTGGTCACCTGCTGTCACCTGTTGTCACCTGTTGTCACCTGTTGTCCCCCTGCTGTCCCCTGCTGTCACCTGTTGTCACCTCCTGTCACCTCCTGTCACCTGCTGTCACCTGCTGTCCCCTGCTGTCACCTGTTATCACCTGTTGTCACCTGTTGTCACCTGTTGTCACCTGTTATCACCTCCTGTCATCTCCTGTCACCTGCTGTCCCCTGCTGTCCCCTGCTGTCACCTGTTGTCACCTGTTGTCACCTGTTGTCCCCTGCTGTCCCCTGCTGTCACCTGTTGTCACCTCCTGTCACCTCCTGTCACCTGCTGTCCCCTGCTGTCACCTGTTATCACCTGTTGTCACCTGCTGTCACCTGCTGTCACCTGTTGTCACCTCCTGTCATCTCCTGTCACCTGCTGTCCCCTGCTGTCACCTGTTGTCACCTGTTGTCACCTCCTGTCACCTGCTGTCCCCTGCTGTCCCCTGCTGTCACCTGTTGTCACGTGCTGTCCCCTGCTGTCACCTCCTGTCCCCTGCTGTCACCTGCTGTCACCTGTTATCACCTGTTGTCCCCTGCTGTCCCCTGCTGTCCCCTGTTGTCACCTGCTGTCACCTGCTGTCCCCTGTTGTCACCTGTTGTCACCTGCTGTCACCTCCTGTCACCTGTTGTCACCTGTTGTCACCTGTTGTCACCTGCTGTCACCTCCTGTCCCCTGTTGTCCCCTGCTGTCACCTGCTGTCACCTCCTGTCCCCTGTTGTCACCTGCTGTCCCCTGTTGTCACCTGCTGTCACCTGCTGTCACCTGCTGTCACCTGTTGTCACCTGCTGTCCCCTGTTGTCACCTGTTGTCACCTGTTGTCACCTGTTGTCACCTGCTGTCACCTGCTGTCACCTGCTGTCACCTGTTGTCACCTGCTGTCCCCTGCTGTCACCTGCTGTCACCTGTTGTCACCTGCTGTCCCCTGCTGTCACCTGCTGTCACCTGTTGTCACCTCCTGTCACCTCCTGTCACCTCCTGTCACCTCCTGTCCCCTGTTGTCACCTGCAGGAGCCTCAGGGCCACCACAGCGTCCCCCTCCCCCCTTGTGTCCCCCCTGTGCCCCCCACCCCAAATCCCCCTGACCCCGAGTGACCCCGAGTGACCCCGAGTGACCCTGAGTGACCCCAGGTGACCCCAGGTGACCCCAGGTGATGTCAGGTGACCCTGAGTGTCCCCAGAAGCCCCCCAGGTGTCCCCAGGTGATGTCAGGTGACCTAGAAGCCCTCCAGGTGTCCCCAGATGCCCCCAGAAGCCCCCCAGGTGTCCCCAGGTGATCTCAGGTGCCCTCAGGTGTGTCCCCAGGTGTCCCCAGGTGTCCCCAGGTGATGTCAGGTGTCCCCAGGTCTGTCCCCAGATGCCCCCCAGGTGTCCCCATGTACCCCTAGGTGTCCCCAGATGCCCTCCAGGTGTCCCCAGGTGTGTCCCCAGGTGTCCCCAGGTGTCCCCAGGTGTCCCCAGGTGTGTCCCCAGGTGATGTCAGCTGTCCCCAGGTGTCCCCAGATGCCCCCCAGGTGTCCCCAGGTGTCCCCAGATGTCCCCAGGTGTGTCTGGGTGTCCCCAGGTGTGTCTGGGTGTCCCCAGGTGTGTCTGGGTGTCCCCAGCTGCCCCCAGAAGCCCCCCAGGTGTCCCAGGTGCCCCCAGGTGTCCCCAGGGTGTCCCCAGGTGCCCTCAGGTGTCCCCAGGTGTGTCCCCCAGGTGTCCCCAGATGCCCCCCAGGTGTCCCCAGGTGCCCCCAGGTGCCCCCAGGTGTCCCCAGGTGTCCCCAGCAGCCCCCCAGGAGCCCCCCAGGTGTCCCCAGGTGCCCCCAGGTGTCCCCAGGTGTCCCCAGCTGTCCCCAGGTGTCCCCAGGTGTCCCCAGGTGTCCCCAGCTGTCCCCCAGGTGTCCCCAGCTGTCCCCAGCAGCCCCCCAGAAGCCCCCCAGGTGTCCCCAGGTGTCCCCAGGTGTCCCAGAAGCCCCCCAGGTGTCCCCAGGTGTCCCCAGGTGTCCCCAGCAGCCCCCCAGGTGTCCCAGGTGTCCCCAGGATGTCCCCAGATGCTCCCCAGGTGTCCCCAGGTGTCCCCAGGTGTCCCAGGTGTCCCCAGGGTGTCCCCAGATGCCCCCAGGTGATCTCAGGAGTCCCCAGAAGCCCTCCAGGTTTCTCCAGGTGTCCCCAGGTGTCCCCAGGTGCCCTCAGGTGTGTCCCCAGCTGTCCCCAGCTGTCCCCCAGGTGTCCCCAGCTGTCCCCCAGGTGTCCCCAGGTGTCCCCAGGTGTCCCCAGGTGTCCCAGGTGCCCCCAGGTGCCCCCAGGTGCCCCCAGGTGTCCCCAGGTGTCCCCAGCTGTCCCCCAGGTGTCCCCAGGTGTCCCCCAGGTGCCCCCAGAAGCCCCCCAGGTGTCCCCAGGTGCCCCCAGAAGCCCCCCAGAAGCCCCCCAGGTGTCCCCAGGTGTCCCCAGGTGTCCCCAGGTGTCCCCAGCAGCCCCCCAGGTGTCCCCAGGTGTCCCCAGATGCCCCCCAGGTGTCCCCAGCTGTCCCCAGATGCCCCCCAGGTGTCCCCAGCTGTCCCCAGATGCCCCCCAGGTGTCCCCAGAAGCCCCCCAGGTGTCCCCAGAAGCCCCCCAGGTGCCCCCAGGTGTCCCCAGGTGACCGCAGGTGCCCCCAGCAGCCCCCCAGGTGCCCCAGGTGTCCCCAGAAGCCCCCCAGGTGTCCCCAGAAGCCCCCCAGCTGTCCCCAGGTGTCCCCAGGAGCCCCCCAGCTGTCCCCAGGTGTCCCCAGGTGTCCCCAGGTGTCCCAGGTGACGCCCAGGTGTCCCCAGGAGCTGCGGGAGCGTGTCCTGCGTGGGAAGTACCGTGTCCCGTTCTACATGTCCACGGACTGCGAGAACATCCTGCGCCGCTTCCTGGTGCTCAACCCCGCCAAGCGCTGCACCCTCGAGGTCTGGGGGGTCCTGGGGGGGTCCTGGGGGTCCTGGGGGGGTCCTGAGGGGTCCTGGGGGGGGCCTGGGGGGTGATCAGGGGGTCCTGGGGGGATCTGGGGGGTCCTGGGGGGGCTTGGGGGGTCCTGGGGGGGTGATCAGGGGGTCCTGGGGGGATCTGGGGGGTCCTGGGGGGGCTTGGGGGGGTCCTGGGGGGGCTTGAGGGGGTCCTGGGGGGTCCTGGGGGGATCTGGGGGGTCCTGGGGGGGCTCAAGGGGGGTTCGGGGGGGGCTTGGGGGGGCTCAAGGGGGGTCCTGAGGGGGCTTGGGGGGCCTGGGGGGGTCCTGGGGGGGCTTGGGGGGTCCTGGGGGAGGTCCCAGGGGGGGTTCTGGGAGGGCTTGGGGTGTCCTGGGGGGGCTGGGGGGGTCCTTGGAGGGGTCCTGGTGGTCCTGGGGGGGTCTGGGGGGCTTGGAGGGTCTTGGGGGTTCCTGGGGGGGGCTTGAGGAGGTCCGGGGGGGCGTCCTTGGGGGGTCCTGGGGGGGTCCTGGGGGTCCTGGGGGGGGGGTTGGGGGGTCCTGGGGGGGCTTGGGAAGGTCCCAGGGGGGGTCCTGGGGGGGGTCCTCAGGGGGTTCTGGGGGGGTCCTGGGGGGATCTGGGGGGTCCTGGGGGGGTCCTGGGGAGCTCCTGGGGGGGTCCTCAGGGGTCTCGGGGGGACCTGGGGGTCTGGGGGGGGCTTGGGGGGTCCTGTGGGGGTCCTGGGGGGCTTGGGGGGGTCCTCAGGGGGCTTGGGGGGTGCTTGGGAGGTTCTGGAGGGGTTCTGGGGGGGCTTGGGGGGGGCTTGGGGGTCCTGGGGGGGCTCTTGGGGTGGTTTTGAGAGGTTTTGAGAGGTTTTGGGGTGATTTTGAGAGGTTTTGGGTCAGTTTTGAGAGATTTTGGGTCGGTTTTGAGGGGTTTTGAGAGGTTTTGGGGCAATTTTGAGAGGTTTTGGGTCAGTTTTGGGGTGGTTTTGGGTCAGTTTTGAGAGGTTTTGGGGTGGTCTCAGTGCTCCTGTGAGGTCCCAAAAAGGATCTGGGAGGTCCTGAAAGGTCCTGGGAGGTCCCATGAGAGGTTTTGAGAGATTTTGAGGGGTTTTGGGGCGATTTTGAGAGGTTTTGAGGGTTTTGGGGTGGTTTTGAGAGGCTTTGGGGTGATTTTGAGGCAGTTTTGAGAGGTTTTGGGGCAGTTTTGGGGTGGTTTTGAGAGGTTTTGAGGTGGTTTTGAGAGGTTTTGAGAGGTTTTGGGGTAATTTTGAGAGGTTTTGGGGCGGTTTTGAGAGATTTTGGGTCAGTTTTGAGAGGTTTTGGTGCAGTTTTGGGGTGGTTTTGAGAGGTTTTGGGGCAGTTTTGAGGGGTTTTGGGGTGATTTTGAGAGGTTTTGGGTCAGTTTTGGGGCGGTTTTGAGAGGTTTTGGGGTGATTTTGAGAGGTTTTGGGGTGGTTTTAAGAGGTTTTGAGAGGTTTTGGGTCAGTTTTGGGGTGGTTTTGAGAGGTTTTTGGGTGGTTTTGAGAGGTTTTGGGTCAGTTTTGAGAGGTTTTTGGGTGGTTTTGAGAGGTTTTGGGGCAGTTTTGAGAGGTTTTGGGGTGGTTTTGAGAGGTTTTGGGGTGGTTTTGAGAGGTTTTGGGGTGGTTTTGAGAGGTTTTGGGGTGGTTTTGAGAGGTTTTGGGGTGGTTTTGAGAGGTTTTGGGTCAGTTTTGAGGGGTTTTGGGGCAGTTTTGAGAGGTTTTGAGAGGTTTTGGGTTGATTTTGAGAGGTTTTGGGGTGGTTTTGAGAGGTTTTGGGGCAGTTTTGGGGCGGTTTTGAGAGATTTTGGGTCAGTTTTGAGAGGTTTTGGTGCAGTTTTGGGGTGGTTTTGAGAGGTTTTGGGGCAGTTTTGAGGGGTTTTGGGTCAGTTTTGGGGGGTTTTGAGAGGTTTTGGGTCAGTTTTGAGAGGTTTTGGGTCAGTTTTGGGGTGGTTTTGAGAGGTTTTGGGGTGGTTTTGAGAGGTTTTGAGGGTTTTGGGGTGGTCTCAGTGCTCCTGTGAGGTCCCACAAAGCATCTGGGAGGTCCTGAAACCTCCTCAGGGTTTTTTTTTGGGGACATCTTGGGATGTCCCACGTCCCACCCAGCGCCACCCCCGTGTCCCACTGATGTCCCCACGTGTCCCCTCTGTTTCAGGGGTTTTGGGGTGGTTTTGAGGGGTTTTGAGAGGTTTTGGGTCAGTTTTGAGAGGTTTTGAGAGGTTTTGGGGCAGTTTTGAGAGGTTTTGGGGCAGTTTTGGGGTGGTTTTGAGAGGTTTTGGGTCAGTTTTGAGAGGTTTTGGGGTGGTTTTGAGGGGTTTGGGGGCGATTTTGAGGGGTTTTGGGGTGGATTTGAGAGGTTTTTGGGGCAGTTTTGAGAGGTTTTTGGGTCAGTTTTGGGGCAGTTTTGAGAGGTTTTGGGGTGGTTTTGGGAGGTTTTGGGGTGGTTTTGAGAGGTTTTGGGTCAGTTTTGGGAGGTTTTGGGGTGACTTTGTGGGGTTTTGAGGTGGTTTTGGGTCAATTTTGAGAGGTTTTGGGTTGGTTTTGAGAGGTTTTGGGGCAGTTTTGAGAGGTTTTGGGGTGGTTTTGAGAGGTTTTGGGGTGGTTTTGAGAGGTTTTGAGGGTTTTGGGGTGGTCTCAGTGCTCCTGTGAGATCCCACAAAGGATCTGGGAGGTCCTGAAACCTCCTCAGGGTTTTTTTTGGGGACATCTTGGGATGTCCCACGTCCCACCCAGCGCCACCCCCGTGTCCCACTGATGTCCCCGTTTGTCCCCAATCCAGCAAATCATGAAGGACAAATGGATCAACATCGGCTACGAGGGGGACGAGCTGACGCCCTACACGGAGCCCCAGGAGGACTTTGGGGACACCAAACGCATCGGTGAGGGACCTTGGGGACACTGGGGACAGCGCCAGGGGCGTGGCCGGCGCGGTGACAACCCCGGCGTGTCCCCAGAGGTGATGGTGGGCATGGGCTACACGAGGGAGGAGATCAAGGAGGCCCTGAGCACCCACAAGTACAACGAGGTGACGGCCACCTACCTGCTGCTGGGGCGGCGCGGAGAGGTGGGTGACATTGGGGACATTGGGGACACTGAGGGGACATTGGGGGGTCAGGGGGACATTGGGGACACTGGGGACATTGGGGACACTGGGGACATTGGGGGTCAGGGGGACATTGGGGACAGTGGGGACACTGGGGACACGGCCACCTACCTGCTGCTGGGGCGGCGCGGAGAGGTGGGTGACACTGGGGACATTGGGGACAGTGGGGACATTGGGGACAGTGGGGACACTGAGGGGGCATTGGGGACACTGGGGACACTGGGGACGTTGGGGACACTGGGGACATTGGGGACACTGGGGACCTTGGGGACATTGGGGACAGTGGGGACAGTGGGGACATCGGGGACAGTGGGGGTCAGGGGGACATAGGGGACATAGGGGACATCGGGGACATTGGGGACATTGGGGACATTGGGGACACTGGGGACACTGGGGACATTGGGGACATTGGGGACTTTGGGGGTCAGGGGGACATTGGGGACATTGGGAACACTGGGGACATTGGGGACATTTGGGACAGTGGGGACATTGGGGACATTGGGGACACGGGGGGACATTGGGGACATTGGGGACATTGGGGACATTGGGGACACTGGGGACATTGGGGGTCAGGGGGACATTGGGGACAGTGGGGACACTGGGGACACGGCCACCTACCTGCTGCTGGGGCGGCGCGGAGAGGTGGGTGACACCGGGGACATTGGGGACATTGGGGACATTGGGGACAGTGGGGACACTGAGGGGGCATTGGGGACATTGGGGACAGTGGGGACACTGAGGGGGCATTGGGGACATTGGGGACATGGCCACCTACCTGCTGCTGGGGCGGCGCGGAGAGGTGGGTGACATTGGGGACATTGGGGGGTCAGGGGGACACTGGGGACATTGGGGACAGTGGGGACATTGGGGACATTGGGGACAGTGGGGACACTGGGGACATTGGGGACATTGGAGACACTGAGGGGGCATTGGGGACACTGGGGACATCTGGGGACAGTGGGGGCATTGGGGACATTGGGGGTCAGGGGGACACTGGGGACATTGGGAACATTGGGGACATTGGGGACATTGGGGGTCAGGGGGACATTGGGGACACTGGGGACATTGGGGACATTGGGGGGTCAGGGGGACATGGGGGACATTGGGGACACTGGGGACATTGGAGATATTGGGGACATTGGGGGGTCAGGGGGACACTGGGGACATTGGGGACACTGGGGACGTTGGGGACATTGGGGACACTGGGGACACTGGGGACACTGGGGACAGTGGGGACACTGGGGACATTGGGGACATTGGGGACAGTGGGGACAGTGGGGACAGTGGGGACACTGGGGACATTGGGGACATTGGGGGGTCAGGGGGACATTGGGGACATTGGGGGGATTGGGGACATTTGGGGGTTGGGGACCTTGAGGGGGATTGGGGACATCGGGGATGTTGATGGCCCTGTGACCCTGGGGACAGCCTGAGGGTGGCAGGGGTGGCTCTGGTGACACTGGTGACACTGTGACCTTGGGGACACTGTGACCTTGGGGACAGCCCGAGGGTGGCAGTGCTCTGTCCCTGGTGACACTGTGGTGACACTGTGGTGACACTGGTGACACTGTGACCTTGGGGACACTGTGACCCTGGTGACAGCCCGAGGGTGGCAGTGCTCTGTCCCTGGTGACTCTGGTGACACTGTGGTGACACTGTGGTGACACTGGTGACACTCTGGTGACACTGTGACCCTGGTGACAGCCCGAGGGTGGCAGTGCTCTGTCCCTGGTGACACTGTGGTGACACTGTGGTGACACTGTGGTGACACTGGTGACACTCTGGTGACACTGTGACCCTGGTGACAGCCCGAGGGTGGCAGTGCTCTGTCCCTGGTGGCTCTGGTGACACTGTGGTGACACTGTGACCCTGGTGACAGCCCGAGGGTGGCAGTGCTCTGTCCCTGGTGACACTGTGGTGACACTGTGGTGACACTGGTGACACTGGTGACAGCCCCAGGGTGGCAGTGCTGTGTCCCTGGTGACACTGTGGTGACACTGTGGTGACACTGGTGACACTCTGGTGACACTGTGACCCTGGTGACAGCCCGAGGGTGGCAGTGCTCTGTCCCTGGTGACACTGTGACCCTGGTGACCCTGGTGGCACTGTGGTGACACTGGTGACACTCTGGTGACACTGTGACCCTGGTGACAGTCCGAGGGTGGCAGTGCTCTGTCCCTGGTGACACTGGTGACACTGGTGACACTCTGGTGACACTGGTGACACTCTGGTGACACTGTGACCCTGGTGACAGCCCGAGGGTGGCAGTGCTCTGTCCCTGGTGGCTCTGGTGACACTGTGACCCTGGTGACAGCCCGAGGGTAGCAGTGCTCTGTCCCTGTCACGGCTCCGGGGTCCGGCCGAGGCCCCCAACGGTGCCACCAAGTCGGGGACGTCGGGGACCCACGGGAAGGGACAGCGCGGGGGGGGGCCACCACCGGCAACGGCGACACAGCGACTTCTGTGAGTGACACTGGGGACACTGGGGACACTGGGGACACTGGGGACACTGGGGACACTGGGGGGACACAGCGACTTCTGTGAGTGACACTGGGGACATTGAGGGGACATTGGGGACACTGGGGGGACATTGGGGACATTGGGGTGACACAGCGACTTCTGTGAGTGACACTGGGGACACTGGGGACATTGGGGACACTGGGGGGACATTGGGGACATTGGGGTGACACAGCGACTTCTGTGAGTGACACTGGGGACACTGGGGACACTGGGGACACTGGGGGGACACAGCGACTTCTGTGAGTGACACCGGGGACACTGGGGACACTGGGGACACTGGGGACACTAGGGGGACATTGGGGACACTGGGGACATTGGAGACACTGGGGACACTGGGGACATTGGGGACATTGGGGGGACACTGGGGACATTGGAGACACTGGGGACACTGGGGACACTGGGGACACTGGGGACATTGGGGACACTGGGGGGACACAGCGACTTCTGTGAGTGACACTGGGGACACTGGGGGGACACAGCGACTTCTGTGAGTGACACGGGGGACACGGGGACACTGGGGGGACATTGGGGACACTGGGGACACTGGGGACACTGGGGGGGACATTGGGGACACTGGGGACACTGGGGACACTGGGGACACTGGGGGGACATTGGGGACACTGGGGGGACATTGGGGACACTGGGGACACTGGGGGGACATTGGGGTGACACAGTGACTTCTGTGAGTGACACTGGGGACATTGGGGACACTGGGGACACTGGGGACACTGGGGTGACACAGCGACTTCTGTGAGTGACACTGGGGACACTGGGGACATTGGGGACATTGGGGGGACATTAGGGGAACACTGGGGACATTGGGGACACTGGGGACATTGAGGGGACATTGGGGACATTGGGGACATTGGGGACATTGGGGACACTGGGGGGACATTGGGGACATTGGGGGGACAAAGTGACTTCTGTGAGTGTCCCCAGGGAGGGGGACACAGATTGGGGGGGTCCTGACCCCTTTTGTGTCCCCCCCCCCCAAGCAGCCCCAGGGGGGGTCCCTGTGGGGGGTGACCCCCCTGGTGTCCCCCCCGTGTCCCCCAATGTCCCCCCCGAGCCCCCATTGTCCCCATTGTCCCCTCATTGTCCCCATTGTCCCCACTGTCCCCACTGTCCCCACTGTCCCCATTGTCCCCATTGTCCCCACTGTCCCCATTGTCCCCATTGTCCCCACTGTCCCCACTGTCCCCATTGTCCCCATTGTCCCCACTGTCCCCATTGTCCCCACTGTCCCCACTGTCCCCACTGTCCCCATTGTCCCCATTGTCCCCACTGTCCCCACTGTCCCCACTGTCCCCACTGTCCCCACTGTCCCCATTGTCCCCTCATTGTCCCCATTGTCCCCATTGTCCCCTCACTGTCCCCAAGGTCCCCTCATTGTCCCCATTGTCCCCATTGTCCCCATTGTCCCCTCACTGTCCCCATTGTCCCCTCACTGTCCGCATTGTCCCCTCACTGTCCCCATTGTCCCCATTGTCCCCAGTGTCCCCATGTCCCCATTGTCCCCTCACTGTCCCCATTGTCCCCTCACTGTCCCCATTGTCCCCTCACTGTCCCCACTGTCCCCTCATTGTCCCCACTGTCCCCTCATTGTCCCCATTGTCCCCCATTGTCCCCATTGTCCCCACTGTCCCCACTGTCCCCTCATTGTCCCCATTGTCCCCATTCCCCCCATTGCCCCCGTTGTCCCCATTGTCCCCTCACTGTCCCCATTGTCCCCATTGTCCCCTCACTGTCCCCACTGTCCCCTCACTGTCCCCATTGTCCCCATTGTCCCCATTGTCCCCATTGTCCCCCACTGTCCCCATTGTCCCCACTGTCCCCATTGTCCCCATTGTCCCCACTGTCCCCACTGTCCCCATTGTCCCCATTGTCCCCACTGTCCCCATTGTCCCCACTGTCCCCACTGTCCCCATTGTCCCCATTGTCCCCACTGTCCCCACTGTCCCCACTGTCCCCATTGTCCCCATTGTCCCCACTGTCCCCATTGTCCCCACTGTCCCCATTGTCCCCATTGTCCCCACTGTCCCCACTGTCCCCACTGTCCCCACTGTCCCCACTGTCCCCACTGTCCCCATTGTCCCCATTGTCCCCACTGTCCCCACTGTCCCCATTGTCCCCATTGTCCCCACTGTCCCCATTGTCCCCACTGTCCCCACTGTCCCCCCATTGTCCCCACTGTCCCCACTGTCCCCCCACTGTCCCCATTGTCCCCTCACTGTCCCCACTGTCCCCATTGTCCCCTCACTGTCCCCATTGTCCCCACTGTCCCCACTGTCCCCTCACTGTCCCCATTGTCCCCAGGTGGTCCCACGCCCACCCCGGCGCCCCCCAAGCGCAGCCCCACCAGCGCCGGCGCCTCGGAGCTGCGGGAGGGGCCGGGGGTCGCGCCCCCCCCCCCGGCGGGGCAGCGGCGGCACCGGGGGGGTCCCGGGGGGGTCCCGGGGGGGTCCCGGGGGGGCCGCGCCCCTCCCCCCCTCCAGCCCCTTGGTCAGCAGCGCCCACAACCCCAACAAGGCCGAGATCCCCGAGAGGCACCCGGACAGCGCGGTGGGCACCGGGAAATGTGGGGCTGGGGGCTTCAAATGGGGCTGGGGGCTTCAAATGGGGCTGGGGGCTTTGGGGGGCTCGGAATGTGGGGCTGGGGGCTCGGAATGTGGCGCTGGGGGGGGGAAATGTGGGGCTGGGGACTTCTGGGGGCAGGGAATGTGGGGCTGGGGGCTCGGAATGTGGGGCTGGGGGGGGAAATGTGGGGCTGGGGGGGAAATGTGGGTCTGGGGGCTTCTGGGGGGGAGTGTGGGGACCACAACCCCAACAAGGCCGAGATCCCCGAGAGGCACCCGGACAGCGCGGTGGGCACCGGGAAATGTGGGGCTGGGGGCTTCAAATGGGGCTGGGGGCTTTGGGGGGCTCGGAATGTGGGGCTGGGGGCTTCAGGGGGGGAGTGTGGGGACCACAACCCCAACAAGGCCGAGATCCCCGAGAGGCACCCGGACAGCACGGTGGGCACCGGGAAATGTGGGGCTGGGGGCTTCAAATGGGGCTGGGGGCTTCAAATGGGGCTGGGGGCTTTGGGGGGCTCGGAATGTGGGGCTGGGGGCTTCGGGGGGAGGAACTGGGGGGGAAATGTGGGGCTGGGGGCTTCTGGGGGCTCGGAATGTGGGGCTGGGGACTTCGGGGGGCTTGGAATGTGGGGCTGGGGGCTCGGAATGTGGGGCTGGGGGGAGAAATGTGGGGCTGGGGGCTTCAAATGGGTCTGGGGGCTTTAGGGGGGGGTTAATGTGGGGACAACCCCAACAAGGCCGAGATCCCCGAGAGGCACCCGGACAGCGCGGTGGGCACCGGGAAATGTGGGGCTGGGGGCTTCAAATGGGGCTGGGGGCTTCAAATGGGGCTGGGGGCTTCAAATGGGGCTGGGGGCTTCGGGGGGCTCGGAATGTGGGGCTGGGGGCTTCTGAGGCTCGTTATGTGGGGCTGGGGGCTTCGGGGGGCTCGGAATGTGGGGCTGGGGGCTTCAGATGGGGCTGGGGGCTGGAAATGGGGCTGGGGGCTTCGGGGGGGGAATGTGGGGCTGGGGGCTTCAAATGGGGCTGGGGGCTCGGAATGTGGGGCTGGGGGGAGAAATGTGGGGCTGGGGGCTTGGAATGTGGGGCTGGGGGCTTCAAATGGGGCTGGGGGCTTCAGGGGGGGGAATGTGGGGCTGGGGGCTTCTGGGGGGCACCGGGGGGGGGAAATGTGGGGCTGGGGGCTCGAAATGTGGGGCTGGGGGCTTTGGGGGGCTCAGAATGTGGGGCTGGGGGCTCTCTCGGGGGTCTCTGTGGGTCTGGGGTCTCTCTTTGGGTCTGGGGTCTCTCTGTGGGTCTGGGGTCTCTATATTGGGTCTGGGGTCTCTATATCGGGTCTGGGGTCTCTGTGTGGGTCTGGTTTGGGTCTGGGGTCTCTATATTGGGTCTGGGGTCTCTGATGTGACCCCCATGTCCCCCCAACCCCCAGTGTTATGGGTCGCAGGAACACGTTCTGTGGGTCTGGGGTCTCTGTGTGGGTCTGGGGTCTCTAAATTGGGTCTGGGGTCTCTGATGTGACCCCCATGTCCCCCTCCCCAGCCCCACGTGCCCCCCAGTGTTATGGGTCGCAGGAACACGTTCTGTGGGTCTGGGGTCTCTGTGTGGGTCTGGGGTCTCTCTGTGGGTCTGGGGTCTCTATATTGGGTCTGGGGTCTGTAAATTGGGTCTGGGGTCTCTAAATTGGGTCTGGGGTCTCTGTTGTGACCCCCCGTTGCCCCCTCCCCAGCCCCACGTGCCCCCCAGCGTTATGGGTCGCAGGAACACATTCTGTGGGTCTGGGGTCTCTATGGGGGTCTGTGTGTGGGTCTGGGGTCTCTGTGTGGGTCTGGGGTCTCTGTGTGGGTCTGGGGTCTCTATATTGGGTCTGGGGTCTCTAAATTGGGTCTGGGGTCCTGACCCGTTGCCCCCTCCCCAGCCCCACGTGCCTCCCAGTGTTATGGGTTGCAGGAACGCGTTCTGTGGGTCTGGGGTCTGTGTGTGGGTCTGGGGTCTCTAAATTGGGTCTGGGTTTGGGTCTGGGGTCTCTAAATTGGGTCTGGGGTCTCTAAATTGGGTCTGGGGTCTCTGATGTGACCCCCATGTCCCCCCAGCCCCACGTGCCCCCCAGCGTTATGGGTCGCAGGAACACGTTCTGTGGGTCTGGGGTCTCTATGGGGGTCTGTGTGTGGGTCTGGGGTCTCTAAATTGGGTCTGGGGTCTCTATATTGGGTCTGGGGTCTCTGATGTGACCCCCATGTCCCCCTCCCCAGCCCCACGTGCCCCCCAGCGTTATGGGTCGCAGGAACACGTTCTGTGGGTCTGGGGTCTCTATATTGGGTCTGGGGTCTCTCTGTGGGTCTGGGGTCTCTATGGGGGTCTGGGGTCTCTGTGTGGGTCTGGGGTCTCTAAATTGGGTCTGGGGTCTCTAAATTGGGTCTGGGGTCTCTGATGTGACCCCCATGTCCCCCCAGCCCCACGTGCCCCCCAGCGTTATGGGTCGCAGGAACACGTTCTGTGGGTCTGGGGTCTCTATGGGGGTCTGTGTGTGGGTCTGGGGTCTCTAAATTGGGTCTGGGGTCTCTGATGTGACCCCCATGTCCCCCTCCCCAGCCCCACGTGCCCCCCAGCGTGATGGGTCGCAGGAACACCTTCGTGTGCTCGGAGCGCCCGGGGGGAGAGCGGCACCTGCTGCTGCCCAACGGCAAGGACAGGTGAGACCCCTCCCCAAATACACCTGAGACCCCTCCCCAAATTATACACACCTGAGACCCCTCCCCAAATTACACCTGAGACCCCTCCCCAAATACACCTGAGACCCCTCCCCAAATTACACCTGAGACCCCTCCCCAAATACACCTGAGACCCCTCCCCAAATTACACCTGAGACCCCTCCCCAAATACACCTGAGACCCCTCCCCAAATACACCTGAGACCCCTCCCCAAATTACACCTGAGACCCCTCCCCAAATTACACCTGAGACCCCTCCCCAAATTATACACACCTGAGACCCCTCCCCAAATTACACCTGAGACCCCTCCCCAAATACACCTGAGACCCCTCCCCAAATTACACCTGAGACCCCTCCCCAAATACACCTGAGACCCCTCCCCAAATACACCTGAGACCCCTCCCCAAATTACACCTGAGACCCCTCCCCCAAATACACCTGAGACCCCTCCCCAAATACACCTGAGACCCCTCCCCAAATTACACCTGAGACCCCTCCTCAAATACACCGGAGACCCCTCCCCAAATACACCGGAGACCCCTCCCCAAATACACCTGAGACCCCTCCCCAAATACACCTGAGACCCCTCCCCAAATACACACACCTCGGGGAGTGCGGCACCTGCTGCTGCCCAATGGCAAGGACAGGTGAGTGAGACCCCTCCCCAAAATAAATACACACCTGAGACCCCTCCCCAAATTACACCTGGAACCTGAGACCCCTCCCCAAATACACCTGAGACCCCTCCACAAATACACCTGAGACCCCTCCCCAAATTACACCTGAGACCCCTCCACAAATACACCTGAGACCCCTCCCCAAATTACACCTGAGACCCCTCCTCAAATTACACCTGAGACCCCCTCCCCAAATTACACCTGAGACCCCTCCTCAAATACACCTGAGACCCCTCCCCAAAGCCACCTGTTCCCCCAGTGCCACCTGTCCAGTAACACCTGTCCCAGTGCCACCTGTCCCAGTGCCACCTGTCCCAGTAACACCTGTCCCAGTAACACCTGTCCCAGTAACACCTGTCCCAGTGCCACCTGTCCCAGTGCCACCTGTCCCAGTGCCACCTGTCCCAGTGTCAACCTGTCCCAGTAACACCTGTCCCAGTAACACCTGTCCCAGTGTCACCTGTCCCAGTAACACCTGTCCCAGTAACACCTGTCCCAGTGCCACCTGTCCCAGTAACACCTGTCCCAGTAACACCTGTCCAGTGCCACCTGTCCAGTGCCACCTGTCCCAGTGCCACCTGTCCCAGTAACACCTGTCCCAGTGCCACCTGTCCAGTAACACCTGTCCCAGTGCCACCTGTCCAGTACACCTGTCCCAGTGCCACCTGTCCCAGTAACACCTGTCCCAGTAACACCTGTCCCAGTAACACCTGTCCCAGTGCCACCAGTGCCACCTGTCCCAGTAACACCTGTCCCAGTAACACCTGTCCCAGTACAGTAACACCTGTCCCCAGTGCCACCTGTCCCAGTGCCACCTGTCCCAGTAACACCTGTCCCAGTGCCACCTGTCCCAGTGCCACCTGTCCCAGTGCCACCTGTCCCAGTAACACCTGTCCCAGTGCCACCTGTCCCAGTGCCACCTGTCCCAGTAACACCTGTGCCAGTAACACCTGTGCCAGTAACACCTGTCCCAGTAACACCTGTCCCAGTAACACCTGTCCCAGTGCCACCTGTCCCAGTGCCACCAGTGCCCGTCCCAGCATGGGGGTGTGGGGTGGGGGGATCACCTGGGGGTCACCTGTGTGTCACCTGTGTCACCTGTGTGTCACTGTGTGTCACCTGTGCCACCTGTGTGTGACTGTGTGTCACTGTGTGTCACCTGTGTGTCACTGTGTGTCACCTGTGTGTCCACCTGTGTGTCACCTGTGTCGCCTGTGTGTCACCTGTGTGTCACCTGTGTGTCACTTGTGTCACCTGGGTCACCTGTGTGTCACCTGTGTCACCTGTGTGTCACTTGTGTCACCTGTGTCACCTGTGTGTGACTGTGTGTGACTGGGTGGCACCTGTGTGTCACCTGTGTGTCACCTGTGTCACCTGTCACCTGTGTCACCTGTGTCACCTGAGTGTCCCTGTGTGTCATCTGTGTGTCACCTGTGTCACACCTGTGTCCCCTCTGTCACCCCCAGCCTGTCATCGTGGCCGCCGCCGTCCCCCTCCAGCCACTCCCTGGGTGGGGCTCACCTGGCTCACCTGAGTGTCCCCTGGGTGTCACCTGAGTGTCACCTGTGTCACACCTGAGTCACCTGAATGTCACCTGTCTGTCCTCCCCAGCCTGTCCCAGCCACCACCGTCCCCCTCGAGCCACTCCCTGGGCGGGGCTCACCTGGCTCACCTGGGTGTCCCCTGTGTGTCACCTGGGTGTCCCCTGAGTGTCACCTGTGTCACACCTGTGCCTCACTTGTGTCTCACCTGTGTCACACCTGTGTCACCTGTCTGTCCCCCCAGCCTGTCATCGCGGCCGCCGCCGTCCCCCCTCCAGCCACTCGCTGGGCGGGGCTCACCTGGCTCACCTGGGTGTTCCCTGGGTGTCCCCTGGGTGTCCCCTGGGTGTCACACCTGTGTCACCTGAATGTCACCTGTGTCTCACCTGTGTCCCCCTCTGTCCCCCCAGCCTGTCATCGCGGCCGCCGCCCGTCCCCCTCCAGCCACTCTCTGGGCGGGGCTCACCTGGCTCACCTGGGTGTCACACCTGGATGTCCCCTGGGTGTCCCCTGTGTCACCTGTGTCCCCTGTGTCCCCCCAGCCTGTCATCGCGGCCGCCGCCGTCCCCCTCCAGCCACTCCCTGGGCGGGGCTCACCTGGCTCACCTGGGTGTCCCCTGTGTGTCCCCTGGGTGTCACACCTGTGTCACTGTGTGTCACCTGTGTCACTGTGTGTGGTCACACCTGTGTCACACCTGTGTCACCTGTCTGTCCCCCCAGCCTGTCATCGCGGCCGCCACCGTCCCCCTCGAGCCACTCCCTGGGTGGGGCTCACCTGGCTCACCTGGGTGTCACACCTGGGTGTCACCTGGGTGTCCCCTGGGTGTCCCCTGGGTGTCACACCTGTGTCACACCTGAGTGTCCCCTGTGTCACACCTGAGTGTCACCTGTCTGTCCCCCCAGCCTGTCATCGCAGGCCGCCGCCGTCCCCCTCGAGCCACTCGCTGGGCGGGGCTCACCTGGCTCACCTGGCCCGGGGCTGCCTCCGCCCGCAGCACCTTCCACGGGGGTGGGGGGAGGGGCGGGGGGGGGGGTCCCGGGAGCGCCGTGGGGGAGGGGCGGCCGGTGCCCCTCCCCCCGCCTCGCCCCCCCCCGCCCCCGCCGCCGCCTCCCCCCCGGCCCCGCCCCACGGCCACGCTGCTGAGCAAGATCACCTCCAAACTGAGCCGCAGGTGAGCGCACCTGGCACACCTGGGGGGCTTGGGGACACACCTGGGGACACCTGGGGGGGCTTGGGGACACCTGGGGATACCTGGGGACACACCTGGGGGGCTTGGGGACACCTGGGGACACCTGGGGACAGCTGGGGACACCTGGGGACACCTGGGGACAGCTGGGGGGGCTTGGGGACACCTGGGGACACCTGGGGACACCTGGGGACACCTGGGGATACCTGGGGACACCTGGGGACACCTGGGACACCTGGGGGCTTGGGGACACACCTGGGGACACCAGGGGACACACCTGGGGGGCTTGGGGACACCTGGGGACAGCTGGGGACACACCTGGGGACACCTGGGGGGCTTGGGGACACACCAGGGGACACACCTGGGGGGCTTGGGGACACCTGGGGACATCTGGGGACACCTGGGGGGGCTTGGGGACACCTGGGGACACCTGGGGGACACCCAGGGAGCACCTGGGGGGGTTCTGGTCTTCCTCAGCCTCACCTGGGGACCTGCATGCCTTTCTTCCTCCCCCTCACCTGAGGGGTTCACCCCTTTTCCTCCTCACCTGAGCCTTCCTCCTCTCCTCCTCCTCCTCCTCCTCCTCACCTGTGTCTGTGCTCTCTCTCACCTGAACCTTCCTCCCCTCCTCCTCCTCACCTGAACCTTCCTCCCCTCCTCCTCCTCACCTGAGCCTTCCTCCCCTCCTCCTCCTCCTCCTCACCTGTGGCCGTGCTCTCTCTCACCTGAGCCTTCCCCCTTCCCCTCCTCCTCTCACCTGAACCTTCCTCCTCCTCCTCCTCCTCACCTGTGGCCGTTCTCTCTCTCACCTGAGCCTTCCTCCCCTCCTCCTCCTCCTCCTCACCTGTGTCTGTTCTCTCTCTCACCTGAGCCTTCCTCCCTCCTCCTCCTCCTCCTCACCTGTGTCTGTTCTCTCTCTCACCTGAGCCTTCCTCCCCTCCTCCTCCTCCTCACCTGTGCCATTGTCCCCAGGGTGTCCCTGGACCCCTCTCGGCGCCAGAGCTCCAATCGCTGCGTCTCGGCCACGCCCGCCCCGGCGCCACCAAGATCCGTAAGTGACACCTGGGGACACCTGGGGACACCTGGGGACACCTGGGGACAC
>CM076536.1:2334323-2388889 GCA_038429875.1 Poecile montanus | reverse complement strand
GGGATCTGTTTGAATCCGTGGGTCAGGGATCTGTTGGGATCTATGGGTCCCGGATCTGTGGGTCAGGAGGGATCCGTGGGTCAGGGATCTGTGGGGATCCATGGGTCAGGGATCTATGGGTCCAGGATCTGTGGGTCAGGAGGGATCCGTGGGTCAGGAGGGATCTATGGGTTAGGATCTGTGGGGATCCATGGGTCAGGGATCTATGGGTCCGGGATCTATGGGTCTGGAGGCATCCGTGGGTCAGGGATCTGTGGGTCCGGGATCTGTGGGTCTGGGATCTGTGGGTCCGGGATCTATGGGGATCTATGGGGCCGGGATCTATGGGGCCGGGATCTATGGGTCAGGAAGGATCTATGGGTCAGGAGGGATCTGTGGGTCAGGGTTGGGACGGCTCCTCCTCCTCCCCCCGGATCCGGGGTCCCTCCCCCTCCCCCTCCCCCTCCATCCCCGTTTCCATGGAAACCGCGCGGTTGCCAAAGAGGAGCCGGAGCCGCCCCGCAGCCGGAACCCCCCCGGATCCAGCCCTGACCCATAGATAGGATCCTGACCCATAGATCCTGACCCATAGATCCTGACCCATAGATCCTGACCCATAGATCCCTGATCCAAAGATCCGATCCTGACCCATAGATCCCTGACCCCCGGATCCAGCCCTGACCCACAGATCTGATCCAGCCCTGACCCATAGATCCTGACCCAGAGATCCCTGACCCAGCGATCCTGACCCATAGATCCAGCCCTGACCCACAGATCTGATCCTGACCCGTAGATCCTGACCCATAGATCCTGACCCAGAGATCCTGACCCAGAGATCCTGACCCAGAGATCCCTGACCCAGAGATCCCTGACCCATAGATCGGATCCTGACCCATAGATCCTGACCCAGAGATCCTGACCCAGAGATCCTGACCCACAGATCCTGACCCAGAGATCCTGATCCATAGATCGGATCCTGACCCATAGATCCAGCCTTGACCCACAGATCTGATCCTGACCCATAGATCCTGACCCATAGATCCTGACCCATAGATCCCGACCCATAGATCACTGACCCCCGGATCCAGCCCTGACCCACAGATCTGATCCTGACCCACGGATCTGATCCAGCCCATAGATCCAATCCTGACCCACAGATCCTGACCCACAGATCCAGCCCTGACCATAGATCCAATCCTGACCCACAGATCCCTGACCCACAGATCCGATCCAGCCCAGACATCTGATCCTGACCCACTGATCCTGACCCACGGATCCCTGACCCACAAATCCAGCCCTGACCCACAGATCCCTGACCCACGGATCCAGCCCCAGAGATCCAGCCCTGACCCACAGATCCGATCCAGCCCTGACCCACGGATCCCTGACCCACGGATCCCTGACCCACAGGTCCCTGACCCACACATCCTGACCCACACATCCTGACCCACAGATCCAGCCCTGACCCACAGATCCCTGACCCATAATCCGATCCTGACCCACGGATCCCTGACCCGTAGATCCAATCCTGACCCACGGCTCCGTCCCAGCCCCACATCCTGATCCGTCACTGCCATGGGGCTCTGCAGCCACTGCAGCCCCCCACCATGGCTGTGCCCCATATCCCAAATCCCAAATCCCAAATCCCCAAATCCCAAATCCCAAATCCCAAATCCCCAATCCCACCCCTGTCCCTCTCTCTCCCCTCAGGCTCCTCGTGGCTGTGCCCCACATCCCAAATCCCAAATCCCCACATCCCAAATCCCAAATCCCCAATCCCCAAATCCCCCAATCCCAAATCCCAAATCCCCACATCCCCAATCCCAAATCCCTGTCCCTTCTCTGTCCCCTCAGGCTCCTCGTGGCTGTGCCCCACATCCCAAATCCCATATCCCACATCCCATATCCCAAATCCAAATTCCCAATCCCACCCCTGTCCCCTCTCTGCCCCTCAGGCTCCTCGTGGGCGCCGTGGCTGCGACCCAAATCCCAAATATCCAAATCCCCAAATCCCAAATCCCCAAATCCCACATCCTAAATCCCAAATATCCAAATCCCCACATCCCCAATCCCAATCCCCACATCCCCAATCCCCAAATTCCCAATCCCACCCCTGTCCCCTCTCTGTCCCCTCAGGCTCCTCGTGGGCGCCGTCGCTGTGCCCCACATCCCAATCCCAATCCCCACATCCCCAAATCCCAAATCCCCAATCCCAAATCCCAAATCCCCAAATCCCAAATCCCAAATCCCAAATCCCAAATCCCAAATCCCCAAATCCCAAATCCCAAATCCCCAATTCCCCAATCCCAAATCCCCAAATCCCCAATCCCCAATCCCACCCCTGACCGGTTTCCATCCCCTCAGGCTCCTCGTGGGCGCCATGGCTGTGCCCCACACCCCAATCCCAAATCCCCAATTCCAATCCCAAATCCCAGATCCCAAATCCCAAATCCCAAATCCCCAAATCCCAATCCCCACATCCCAAAATCCCAAATCCCAAAATCCCAAATCCCAAATCCCAAAATCCCAAATCCCAAAATCCCAAATCCCAAATCCCAAATCCCCAAATCCCAAATCCCCAAATCCCAAATCCCAAAATCCCAAATCCCAAATCCCCAAATCCCAAACCCCTGTCCCCTTTCCATCCCCTCAGGCTCCTCGTGGGCGCCATGGCTGCGCCCCACATCCCATATCCCAATCCCCAAATCCCAAATCCCCAAATCCCAAATCCCAAATCCCAAATCCCTGTCCCCTTTCCATCCCCTCAGGCTCCTCGTGGGCGCCATGGCTGTGCCCCACATCCCAAATCCCCACATCCCAAATCCCAATCCCAAATCCCCAAATCCCAAATCCCAAACCGCTGTCCCCTCTCTGTCCCCTCAGGCTCCTCGTGGGCGCCATGGCTGCGCCCCACATCCCATATCCCAATCCCCACATCCCCAATCCCAAATCCCAAATCCCCACATCCCAAATCCCCAAATCCCAAATCCCAAATCCCAAATCCCAAATCCCAGATCCCAATTCCCAAATCCCCAATCCCAAATCCCCAATCCCCAAATCCCTAATTCCCAATCCCAAATCCCTGTCCCTTCTCTGTCCCCTCAGGCTCCTCGTGGCTGTGCCCCACATCCCAAATCCAAATATCCAAATCCCCAAATCCCAAATCCCAAATCCAAATCCCCACATCCCCAATCCCAAATCCCAAATCCCAAATCCCCAATCCCAAACCCCTGTCCCCTCTCTGTCCCCTCAGGCTCCTCGTGGGCGCCATGGCTGTGCCCCACACCCCAATCCCAATCCCCAAATCCCAAATCCCCACATCCCATCCCCACATCCCCAATTCCCGATCCCAAATCCCCAAATCCCAAATCCCAAATCCCCAATCCCAAATCCCCACATCCCAAATCCCCAAATCCCCAATCCCAAATCCCCAAATCCCAAATCCCAAATCCCAATTCCCAAATTCCCAAATCCCCACATCCCCAATCCCAAATCCCAAATCCCAAATCCCCAATCCCAAACCCCTGTCCCCTCTCTGTCCCCTCAGGCTCCTCGTGGGCGCCATGGCTGCGACCCACACCCCAATCCCAAATATCCAAATCCCCAAATCCCAAATCCCCAAATCCCAAATCCCAAATCCCCAATTCCCCAAATCCCAAATCCCCAATCCCACCCTGTCCTCTCTCTGTCCCCTCAGGCTCCCCGTGGGCGCCATGGCTGTGCCCCACACCCCAATCCCAAATATCCAAATCCCCAATTCCCAAATCCCAAATCCCACATCCCAGATCCCAAATCCCAATCCCCAAATCCCAAATCCCCAATCCCACCCTGTCCCCTCTCTGTCCCCTCAGGCTCCTCGTGGGCGCCATGGCTGCACATTCCATCCCCACATCCCCAATCCCCAAATCCCAAATCCCAAATCCTAATCCGACATCCCAATTCCCAATCCCAAATCCCCAAATCCCCAAATCCCAAATCCCCAAATCCCAAATCCCAAATCCCAAATCCCAAATCCCAAATCCCAAATCCCAAATCCCACATCCCAAATCCCCAAATCCCCAATCCCACCCCTGTCCCCTCTCTGCCCCCTCAGGCTCCTCGTGGGCACCGTGGCTGTGACCCACATCCCAAATCCCAAATCCCCAATCCCAAATCCCAAATCCCCAATCCCACCCCTGTCCCCTCTCTGCCCCCTCAGGCTCCTCGTGGGCGCCATGGCGGCGCTGGCCCCGTCCTTGGCGGCCTGGCTGCTGCTGCTGAGCCCTCGCGGCTGCGGCGCGGCGGCCGACGGCCCCAACGGGACGTGCCGGGGCTCGGCGCGCTGCCAGCCCGGCGTCCTCCTGCCCGTGTGGCAGCGGACGAGCCGGCGGCCGGCGACAAGGCGGCGCGCGCCATCGTCTACTTCGTGGCCATGATGTACCTGTTCCTGGGCGTGTCCATCATCGCCGACCGCTTCATGGCGTCCATCGAGGTGATCACCTCGCGGGAGAAGGAGATCACGGTCACCAAGGCCAACGGCGAGACCAGCGTGGGCACGGTGCGCATCTGGAACGAGACGGTTTCCAACCTGACGCTGATGGCGCTGGGCTCCTCGGCGCCCGAGATCCTCCTGTCGCTCATCGAGGTGTGCGGGCACCGCTTCCAGGCCGGCGAGCTCGGCCCCGGCACCATCGTGGGCAGCGCCGCCTTCAACATGTTCGTGGTGATCGCCGTGTGCGTCTACGCCATCCCGGCGGGCGAGAGCCGGCGCATCAAGCACCTGCGCGTCTTCTTCGTCACGGCCTCCTGGAGCATCTTCGCCTACATCTGGCTCTACCTCATCCTGGCCGTCATCACGCCGGGCGTGGTGCAGGTGTGGGAGGCCTTCCTCACCTTGCTCTTCTTCCCGGCCTGCGTGGTGTTCGCCTGGGCGGCCGACAAGCGGCTGCTCTTCTACAAGTACGTCTACAAGCGCTACCGCGCCGACCCGCGCAGCGGCATCATCATCGGCACCGAGGCCGAGCGCCCGCCCAAGGACCTGGAGGCCGACGGCGGCTTCCCGGCGCCGGCCGAGCCCGAGCCCGGCGCCGCCTCGGCGTCGCCGACGCCCGAGGAGAAGGAGCTGGACGAGAGCCGGCGGGAGGTGATCCAGATCCTGAAGGAGCTGAAGCAGAAGCACCCGGAGAAGGAGCTGGAGCAGCTGATGGACGCCGCCAACTACATGGCGCTGGTGCACCAGCAGAAGAGCCGCGCCTTCTACCGCATCCAGGCCACGCGGCTCATGACCGGCGCGGCAACGTGCTGAAGAAACACGCGGCCGAGGCGGCGCGGCGCTCGCCGGCGGCGGGCGGCGAGGATGAGGAGGATGAGGAGGAGGACGAGGCGTGCAGCCGCATCTTCTTCGAGCCGTGCCTGTACCACTGCCTGGAGAACTGCGGCTCGGTGACGCTGGCCGTGGCGTGCCAGCAAGGGTTGGGCGCCAACCAAACCTTCTACGTGGATTTCCGCACCGAGGACGGCTCGGCCAAGGCGGGCTCGGACTACGAGTACAGCGAGGGGACCCTCATCTTCAAACCGGGCGAGACGCGCAAGGAGCTGGCCATCGGCATCATCGACGACGACATCTTTGAGGAAGACGAGCATTTCTTCGTGCGGCTGCTGAACCTGCGCGTGGGCGACGCCGAGGGAATGTTCGAGGCCGACTGCGACGAGCACCCCAAGGGCAAGCTGGTGGCGCCGCTGGTGGCCACCGTCACCATCCTGGACGACGACCACGCCGGCATCTTCGGCTTCCGGGAGCGCTCGGTGCGGGTCAGCGAGTGCCAGGGCCACGTGGAGGTGACGGTGGTGCGCAGCTCCGGCGCCCGCGGCACCGTCATGGTGCCCTTCCGCACCGTGGAGGGAACCGCGCGAGGGGGAGGCGTTGACTACGAGGACACCAGCGGGGAGCTGGAGTTCCGCAACGATGAGACGGCGTGAGGAGGGGAGGGGAGAGGGGAGAGGGGAGAGGGAGAGGGGAGAGGGAGAGGGGATGGGAGGGGAGAGGGGAGAGGGGAGAGGGGACAGGGGGGAGGGGACAGGGGAGAGGGGAGAGGAGGAGACAGCGTGAGTGCAGCGGGGAACATGAGGAGGGGAGAGGGGAGCGGGGAGTGGGGAGAGGGGACAGGAGAGAGGAGAGGGGAGAGGGGATGGGAGGGAAGAGGGGAGAGGGGAGAGGGGAGGGGAGAGGGGAGGGGAGGGGAGAGGGGAGTGGAGGGGAGAGGGGAGGGGAGAGGGGAGGGGAGAGGGGAGGGGAGAGGGGAGAGGGGAGAGGGGAGGGGAGGGGAAAGGGGAGGGGAGGGGAGAGGGGAGAGGAGGGGAGAGGGGAGAGGAGGGAGAGGGGATGGGAGGGGAGAGGGGAGGGGAGGGGAGAGGGGAGAGGGGAGAGGGGAGGGGAATGGGGAGAGGGGATGGGAGGGGAGGGGAGAGGGGAGAGGAGGGGAGAGGGGACAGGGGAGAGGGGAGAGGAGGAGACAGCGTGAGTGCGGCGGGGAACATGAGGAGGGGAGAGGGGAGAGGGGAGAGGGGATGGGAGGGGAGAGGGGAGGGGAGAGGGGAGAGGAGGGGAGAGGAGGGGAATGGGGAGAGGGGAGAGGAGAGGGGAGAGGGGATGGGAGGGGAGAGGGGAGAGGGGAGAGGGGAGAGGGGAGGGGAGAGGGAGAGGAGGGGAGAGGAGGGGAGGGGAGAGGGGAGAGGGGAGGGGAGGAGAGGGGAGAGGGGAGAGGGGAGAGGGGATGGGAGGGGAGAGGGGAGAGGAGGGGAGAGGGGAGGGGAGAGGGAGGGAGAGGGGAGGGGAGGGGAGAGGGGAGAGGAGAGGGGAGAGGAGGGAGAGGGGAGAGGGGAGAGGGGAGAGGGGAGGGAGAGGGGAGGAGACGGCGTGAGCGGGGAGAAGGGAGAGAGGAGAGGGGAGAGGGGATGGGAGGGGAGAGGGGAGAGGGGAGGGGAGAGGGGAGAGGGGAGGGGAGAGGGGAGAGGGGAGAGGGGAGAGGGGAGGGAGAGGGGAGGAGACGGCGTGAGAGGGGAGAGGGGAGAGGGGAGAGGGGAGGGGACAGGGGAGATGGGAGAGGGGACAGGAGGGGAGAGGGGAGAGGGGAAAGAGGAGAGGGGAGAGGGGAGCACGGAGAGGGGAGAGAGGGATGGATGATGGATGGATGATGGGTGATGGTGATGGTGGAGGATGATGATGATGATGAGCGTGGATAATGGTGATGATGACGATGAGTGTGGATGACAATGACGATGATGATGCTGATGATGATGATGATGATGATAATGCTGCTGCTGATGATGATGATGGTGATGATGATGATGACGATGATGATGACGATGATGATGATGACGATGATGCTGATGCTGCTGCTGATGCTGCTGCTGATGATGCTGATGATGATGCCGATGATGATGCTGATGATGATGATGATGATGATGATGATGATGATGAGGATGATGATGATGATGATGATGATGATGGTGATGATGATGCCGATGATGATGATGATGATGATGATGATGATGATGGTGATGATGATGCCGATGATGCTGCTGCTGCTGCTGATGATGATGATGCCGCTGCCGGCCGTGATGCCGAGGGTGCCGCGTGTCCCGCCCCAGGAAGACGCTGCAGGTGAAGATCGTGGACGATGAGGAGTACGAGAAGAAGGAGAATTTCTTCATCGAGCTGGGGACGCCGCGATGGCTCAAGCGTGGCATCTCGGGTACGGGGACACCGCGGGGGACACCGGGGGGACATCGGGGACACCAGGGGGACATCGGGGGACACCGGGGGGACACTGGGGAGGGGACACTGTGGGGACACCGGGGGGACATGGGGGGACACCACAAGGACACCATGGGGACACTGCGGGGACACTGGGGGGACACCGGGGGGGACCAGGGGGACACTGAGGGGACACCAGGGGGGACACCGGGGGGACACCGGGGGACACCAGGGGGACACTGAGGGGACACCACGGGGACACCGGGGACACCGGGGAGGGGACACCGCGGGGGACACCGGGGGACACCATGGGGACACTGTGGGGACGCCGCGATGGCTCAAGCGTGGCATCTCGGGTACGGGGACACCACGGGGACACTGAGGGGACACCGGGACACCGGGGAGGGGACACTGTGGGGACACTGTGGGGACGCCGCGATGGCTCAAGCGTGGCATCTCGGGTACGGGGACACCGCGGGGACATCGGGGACACCGTGGGGACACCAGGGGGACATCGGGGACACTGGGGAGGGGACACCACGGGGGACACCGCGATGGCTCAAGCGTGGCATCTCGGGTACGGGGACACCGCGGGGACACTGAGGGGACACTGAGGGGACATCGGGGACACCGGGGAGGGGACACCACAGGGGACACCGTGGGGACACTGTGGGGACACTGAGGGGACATCGGGGACACCGGGGGGACATCGGGGAGGGGACACTGTGGGGACACCGGGGGGACACCGGGGGACACCGGGGGACATCGGGGGGACACCGTGGGGACACTGTGGGGACGCCGCGATGGCTCAAGCGTGGCATCTCGGGTACGGGGACACCGCGGGGACACTGAGGGGACATCGGGGACACCGCGGGGACACTGAGGGGACACCGGGGGGACATCGGGGAGGGGACACTGTGGGGACACCGGGGGGACACTGGGGGACACTGTGGGGACGCCGCGATGGCTCAAGCGTGGCATCTCGGGTACGGGGACACCGCGGGGACACTGAGGGGACACTGAGGGGACACCGCGGGGACACTGGGGAGGGGACACCACAGGGGACACCGTGGGGACACTGAGGGGACATCGGGGACACCGTGGGGACACTGTGGGGACGCCGCGATGGCTCAAGCGTGGCATCTCGGGTACGGGGACACCGCGGGGACACTGAGGGGACATTGGGGACACCGCGGGGACACTGAGGGGACACCGGGGACACCCGGGGGACATGGGGGGACACCGTGGGGACACCGGGGGGACACTGTGGGGACACCGTGGGGACACTGAGGGGACATCGGGGACACTGGGGAGGGGACACTGTGGGGACACCGGGGGGACACCATGAGGATACCGAGGGGACACCGGGGACACCGGGGAGGGGACACTGTGGGGACACTGTGGGGACGCCGCGATGGCTCAAGCGTGGCATCTCGGGTACGGGGACACCGCGGGGACACTGAGGGGACACCGGGGACACCGCGGGGACACTGTGGGGACACCGGGGGGACACCATGGGGACACCAGGGGGACACTGTGGGGACGCTGCGATGGCTCAAGCGTGGCATCTCGGGTACGGGGACACCGCGGGGACACTGAGGGGACATTGGGGACACCGCGGGGACACTGGGGGGACACCGGGGGGACATGGGAGGACAATGGGGGGACACTGGGGGACACTGGGGGACACCGCAGGGACACCGGGGGGATACCGAGGGGACACTGGGGGGACACTGGGGACACTGTGGGGACACCGGGGGGACACCGGGGGGACACTGAGGGGACACCGAGGGGACATGGGAGGACAATGGGGGGACACTGCGGGGACACTGCGGAGACACTGGGGGGACACCATGGGGACACCAGGGGACACAGGGGGGACACCAGGGGACACTGCGGGGACACCATGGGGATACCGAGGGGACACCGGGGGGACACTGTGGGACACTGTGGGGACATGGGGGGACATGGGGGGACATGGGAGGACAATGGGGGAACACTGTGGGGACACTGCGGGGACACTGTGGGGACACTGGGGGGACACCATGAGGATACCGAGGGGACACTGGGGGGACACCGGGGGGACACTGGGGGGGGACACCAGGGGACACCGGGGGGACACCAGGGGGACACCGGGGGGGGGACACCGGGGGGACACCGGGGGGGGACACCAGGGGGACACTGAGGGGACACTGGGGGACACCATGGGGACACCGGGGGGACACCGAGGGGACATGGGAGGACAATGGGGGACACCGTGAGGACACTGCGGGGACACTGGGGGGGGACACCGGGGGGACACTGGTGGGGGGACACCAGGGGGACACTGTGGGGACACTGGGGGGACACCATGAGGACACCAGGGGGACACTGGGGGGACATGGGAGGACAATGGGGGGACACTGCGGGGACACCGGGGGACACTGGGGGGACACCATGGGGACACTGGGGGGGGACACCATGGGGACACAGGGGGGACACTGCGGGGACACCGGGAGGACACTGGGGACACCATGGGGACACTGGGGGGGGACACCAGGGGACACTGGGGACACCAGGGGACACCAGGGGACACCGGGGGGACACTGTGGGGACATGGGAGGACAATGGGGGGACACCAGGGGACACCGGGGACACCAGGGGACACAGGGGGGACACCAGGGGACACCGGGGTCTCACCGCTGTCCCTCCCCTCTCTCCTCAGCTCTCCTCCTCGCCCAAGGTAGGAGCCTTCGGCCTCGGACACGTCCCATGACCATGGATGTCCCCATGACCGTGTATGTCACCGTGTCCCCACGCCGTGTCCTCGTGCCACGTCCCCGCCGTGTCCCCACACCCTGTCCCCACCGTGTCCCCACACCCTGTCCCCGTGTCCCCATGTCCCTGTGTCCCCCCCGTGTCCCTGTGTCCCCATGTCCCTGTGTCCCCACACCCTGTCCCTGTGTCCCCACGTCCCCACCGTGTCCCCACACCCTGTCCCCGTGTCCCCACTGTGTCCCTGTGTCCCCACACCCTGTCCCTGTGTCCCCACACCCTGTCCCCATGTCCCCACCGTGTCCCTGTGTCCCCATACCCTGTCCCTGTGTCCCCACACCCTGTCCCCGTGTCCCCACCGTGTCCCCATGTCCCCATGTCCCCACACCCTGTCCCTGTGTCCCCATGTCCCACACCATGTCCCCACACCCTGTCCCTGTGTCCCCGTGTCCCCACACCCTGTCCCCGTGTCCCCACCATGTCCCCCCGGTGTCCCCACGTCCCCACTGTGTCCCACACCCTGTCCCTGTGTCCCCATGTCCCACACCATGTCCCCACACCCTGTCCCTGTGTCCCCGTGTCCCCGTGTCCCTGTGTCCCCACACCCTGTCCCTGTGTCCCCACCGTGTCCCCATGTCCCTGTGTCCCCACACCCTGTCCCTGTGTCCCCATGTCCCACACCCTGTCCCCACCCTGTCCCTGTGTCCCCACCATGTCCCCCCGGTGTCCCCACGTCCCCACCGTGTCCCACACCCTGTCCCTGTGTCCCCACCATGTCCCCGTGTCCCCACCATGTCCCCACCCTGTCCCCGTGGACTCGTGTCATGTTCCCAGGACCATTTTGTGTCCCCATGTCCCCACACTGTCTCCCCATGTCCCCATGTCCCCACACCGTGTCCCCACACCGTGTCCCCACACCGTGTCCCCATGTCCCCACCATGTCCCCGCGCCCACGCCGTGTCCCCATACCGTGTCCCCACATCCCCACACCGTGTCCCCACGTCCCCACACTGTGTCCCCACACCATGTCCCCAGGGCCGTGTCCCCACACCGTGTCCCCACGTCCCCACACCGTGTCCCCACGTCCCCACGCCCACACCGTGTCCCCACACCGTATCCCCATGTCCCCACGCCGTGTCCCCATGTCCCCACACCCACACCGTGTCCCCACATCCCCACACCGTGTCCCCACACCGTGTCCCCATGTCCCCACATCCCCACACCGTGTCCCCACGTCCCCACACCGTGTCCCCACACCGTGTCCCCACGTCCCCACACTGTGTCCCCACGTCCCCACATCCCCACATCCCCACACCGTGTCCCCATGTCCCCATGTCCCCACGCCCACGCCGTGTTCCCATGTCCCCACACTGTGTCCCCACATCCCCACACCGTGTCCCCGTGTCCCCATGTCCCCATGCCCACGCTGTGTCCCCACGTCCCCACGCCGTGTCCCCACACCCACACCATGTCCCCACATCCCCACGTCCCCACACCGTGTCCCCACGCCATGTCCCCACGTCCCCACGTCCCCACGCCGTGTCCCCACGTCCCCACGCCGTGTCCCCACGCCCACACCGTGTCCTCACGCCCATGCCGTGTCCCCACACCGTGTCCCCACGCCCACACCGTGTCCCCACGTCCCCACACCATGTCCCCAGGGCCGTGTCCCCACACCGTGTCCCCACATCCCCACACCGTGTCCCCACGTTCCCACGCCATGTCCCCACGTCCCCACGTCCCCACACCGTGTCCCCACGTCCCCACGCCGTGTCCCCACGCCGTGTCCCCACATCCCCACACCATGTCCCCACATCCCCACGTCCCCACACCGTGTCCCCACGTCCCCACACCGTGTCCCCACACCGTGTCCCCACAGCCCCACGCCGTGTCCCCATGTCCCCATGTCCCCATGCCCACGCCGTGTCCCCATGTCCCCACACCGTGTCCCCATGTCCCCACGCCGTGTCCCCACGTCCCCACATCCCCACGCCGTGTCCCCACGTCCCCACACCGTGTCCCCATGTCCCCACACCGTGTCCCCATGTCCCCACGCCGTGTCCCCATGTCCCCACGCCCACACCGTGTCCCCACGTCCCCACACCGTGTCCCCACACCCCCACGTCCCCACACCGTGTCCCCACATCCCCACGCCGTGTCCCCACACCCACACCGTGTCCCCACGTCCCCACGTCCCCACACCGTGTCCCCACGTCCCCACACCGTGTCCCCACACCGTGTCCCCACACTGTGTCCCCACACCGTGTCCCCACATCCCCACACCGTGTCCCCACATCCCCACACCGTGTCCCCACGTCCCCACGCCATGTCCCCACGTCCCCACGTCCCCACACCGTGTCCCCACGCCCACACCGTGTCCCCACACCGTGTCCCCACATCCCCACACCGTGTCCCCACGTCCCCACACCGTGTCCCCATGTCCCCACACCGTGTCCCCATGTCCCCACACCGTGTCCCCACGCCGTGTCCCCACATCCCCACACCGTGTCCCCATGTCCCCACGCCATGTCCCCATGTCCCCACGCCATGTCCACATGTCCCCACGTCCCCACACCGTGTCCCCACACCGTGTCCCCGTGTCCCCACGCCGTGTCCCCACGTCCCCACACCGTGTCCCCACATCCCCACATCCCCATGCCGTGTCCCCAGGGCCGTCCCCGCCGTGTCCACACGTCCCCACACCGTGTCCCCGTGTCCCCACACCGTGTCCCCACGTCCCCATGCCATGTCCCCACACCCACGCTGTGTCCCCACATCCCCACACCGTGTCCCCACGCCCACGCCGTGTCCCCACACTGTGTCCCCACACCGTGTCCCCACGTCCCCACGCCGTGTCCCCACGTCCCCACATCCCCACACCGTGTCCCCACATCCCCACGTCCCCACACCGTGTCCCCACGTCCCCACACCGTGTCCCCACGCCCACGCCGTGTCCCCACATCCCCACACCGTGTCCCCACACCCCCACACCGTGTCCCCACGTCCCCACGCCGTGTCCCCACGCCCACGCCGTGTCCCCACGCCGTGTCCCCATGTCCCCACATCCCCACACCGTGTCCCCACGTCCCCACACCGTGTCCCCACACCGTGTCCCCACACCGTGTCCCCGTGTCCCCACACCGTGTCCCCACGTCCCCACACCGTGTCCCCATGTCCCCACGCCCACACCGTGTCCCCACGTCCCCACACCGTGTCCCCACGTCCCCACGCCGTGTCCCCACACCGTGTCCCCACACCGTGTCCCCACGTCCCCACGCCGTGTCCCCATGTCCCCACGTCCCCACACCATGTCCCCACATCCCCACGTCCCCACACCGTGTCCCCGTGTCCCCACGCCGTGTCCCCACGTCCCCACACCGTGTCCCCACACCGTGTCCCCACGCCCACGCCGTGTCCCCACGCCGTGTCCCCACACCGTGTCCCCACGCCGTGTCCCCACGCTGTGTCCCCACGCCGTGTCCCCACGCCGTGTCCCCACACCGTGTCCCCACGCCGTGTCCCCACGCCGTGTCCCCACATCCCCACACCGTGTCCCCACACCGTGTCCCCACACCGTGTCCCCACGTCCCCACGCCCACGCCGTGTCCCCAGGGCCGTCCCCGCCGTGCTGCTGGCGGCGCCGGTGACGTGTCCGGCGTGTCCCCGCAGGAGGGGACGGGGAGCGGCAGCTGTCGGCCGAGGAAGAGGAGGCACGGCGCATCGCCGACATGGGCAAACCCGTGCTGGGCGACAACCGGCGCCTGGAGGTGGTCATCGAGGAGTCCTACGACTTCAAGGTGACACCGGGGTGTCCCTGGGTGTCCCCTGGGTGTCACCAGGGGGGTCCCGGGGGTGGCTGAGCCCTCCCCGGTGTCCCCGATGTCCCCAGAACACGGTGGACAAGCTGATGAAGAAAACCAACCTGGCCACCGTCATCGGCACCCACTCGTGGCGGGAGCAGTTCCTGGAGGCCATCACCGTCAGCGCAGGTGGCACGGGGACGTGGCTGTCCCCAGGGTGTCCCCAAGTGTCCCTGAGTGTCCCCAAGTGTCTCTGAGTGTCCCCAGGGTGTCCCCAAGTGTCCCCTGGGTCTCCTTGGTGTCCCTGGGGTGTCCCCAGGGTGTCCCCGAGGTCTCCTGTGTGTCCCTGAGGTCCCAGGGTATCCCTGAGTGTCCCCAAAGTGTCCCTGAGTGTCCCCAGGGTGCCCCCAGGGTGTCCCTGAGGTGCCCCCAGAGTGTCCCCAGGGTGTCCCTGAGGTCTCCTTGGTGTTCCCAAGTGTTCCCAGGGTGTCCCCTGGGTGTCCCTGAGTGTCCCCAAAGTGTCCCTGAGTGTCCCCAGGGTGTCCCTGAGGTCTCCTTGGTGTCCCTGAGGTGTCCCCAGGATCCCCAGGGTGTCCCCAGGGTGTCCCTGAGGTGTCCCCGAGGTCTCCTTGGTGTCCCTGAGTGTCCCCAGTGTCCCCAGGGTGTCCCTGAGGTCCCAGGGTGTCCCTGAGGTCCCAGGGTGTCCCTGAGGTCCCAGGGTGTCCCTGAGGTCTCCTTGGTGTTCCCAAGTGTTCCCAGGGTGTCCCTGAGTGTCCCCAAGTGTCCCCAGGGTGTCCCTGAGTGTCCCCAAAGTGTCCCTGAGGTGTCCCTGAGGTCTCCTTGGTGTCCCCAGGGTGTCCCCGAGTGTCCCCAGGGTGTCCCCAAAGTGTCCCCAAGTGTCCCTGAGTGTCCCCAGGGTGTCCCCAAGTGTCCCCGAGGTCTCCTTGGTGTCCCTGGGGTGTCCCCAGGGTGTCCCCGAGGTCTCCTGTGTGTCCCTAAGGTCCCAGGGTGTCCCTGAGGTGTCCCCAAGTGTCCCCAAAGTGTCCCTGAGGTCTCCTTGGTGTCCCTGAGGTGTCCCCAGGATCCCCAGGGTGTCCCCAGGGTGTCCCTGAGTGTCCCCAAAGTGTCCCTGAGGTGTCCCTGAGGTCTCCTTGGTGTCCCCAGGGTGTCCCCAGTGTCCCCAGGGTGTCCCCAGTGTCCCCAGGGTGTCCCTGAGGTCTCCTTGGTGTTCCCAAGTGTTCCCAGGGTGTCCCTGAGTGTCCCCAAGTGTCCCCAGGGTGTCCCTGAGGTGTCCCTGAGGTCTCCTTGGTGTCCCCAGGGTGTCCCCGAGGTCTCCTTTGTGTCCCTAAGGTCCCAGGGTGTCCCTGAGTGTCCCCAGGGTGTCCCTGAGGTGTCCCCAGAGTGTCCCCAGGGTGTCCCCAAAGTGTCCCCAAGGTGTCCCTGAGGTGTCCCTGAGGTCTCCTTGGTCTCCCCAAGGTGTCCCCTTGGTGTCCCTGAGTGTCCCCGAGTGTCCCCAAAGTGTCCCTGAGTGTCCCTGAGGTGTCCCTGAGGTCTCCTTGGTGTCCCCAGGGTGTCCCCAAGGTGTCCCCAGGGTGTCCCCAGTGTCCCCAGGGTGTCCCTGAGATGTCCCCAGTGTCCCCAAGGTGTCCCCAGGGTGTCCCCAATGTCCCCAGGGTGTCCCTGAGGTGTCCCCAAGGTGTCCCCAGGGTGTCCCCAAGGTGTCCCCAGGGTGTCCCCAGGGTGTCCCCAGTGTCCCCAGGGTGTCCCTGAGATGTCCCCAGTGTCCCCAAGGTGTCCCCAGGGTGTCCCCAGGGTGTCCCCAGTGTCCCCTTGCTGTCCCCAAGGTGTCCCCTTGCTGTCCCCGTGTCCCCCCCGTGACTCCCCGCTGTCCCCTCGGCAGGTGACGAGGACGACGACGACGAAGGCCGCGAGGAGCGGCTGCCCTCGTGCTTCGATTACGTCATGCACTTCCTGACGGTCTTCTGGAAGGTTCTGTTCGCCTGCGTCCCCCCCACGGCGCTGCTGGGGGGCTGGGCGGCCTTCGGCGTCTCCATCCTCCTCCTCGCGCTCCTCACCGCGCTCATCGGCGACCTGGCGGCGCATTTCGGCTGCACCCTGGGCCTCAAGGACTCGGTCAACGCCGTCGTCTTCGTGGCCCTGGGCACCTCCATCCCTGGTGAGGGACACTGGGGACATTGGGGACACCCTGGGGACATTGGGGACACCTTGGGGACACTGGGGACACTGGGAGAACATTGGGGACATTGGGGATGGGACAAGGACTCGGTCAATGCCGTCGTCTTCGTGGCCCTGGGCACCTCCATCCCCGGTGAGGGACACTGGGGACATCCTGGGGACATTGGGGACACCCTGGGGACATTGGGGACATTGGGGACATTGGGGATGGGACAAGGACTCGGTCAACGCCGTCGTCTTCGTGGCCCTGGGCACCTCCATCCCCGGTGAGGGACACTGGGGACATTGGGGACATTGGGGACACCCTGGGGACATTGGGGACACCATGGGGACATCACAGGGACACTGGGGATGGGACAAGGGTCACCTCCCTGGGCCTCAAGGACTCGGTCAACGCCGTCGTCTTCGTGGCCCTGGGCACCTCCATCCCCGGTGAGGGACACTGGGGACACCCTGGGGACATTGGGGACACCCTGGGGACATTGAGGGGACATTGGGGACATTGGGGACACCCTGGGGACATCACAGGGACATCACAGGGACATTGGGGATGGGACAAGGACTCGGTCAACGCCGTCGTCTTCGTGGCCCTGGGCACCTCCATCCCTGGTGAGGGACATTGGGGACACCCTGGGGACACTGGGGACACCCTGGGGACATTGGGGACATCCTGGGGACACCCTGGGGACACCCTGGGGACACCCTGGGGACATTGGGGACATTGGGGACATCACAGGGACATTGGGGATGGGACAAGGGTCACCTCCCTGGGCCTCAAGGACTCGGTCAATGCCGTCGTCTTCGTGGCCCTGGGCACCTCCATCCCTGGTGAGGGACATTGGGGACACCCTGGGGACATTGGGGACACCCTGGGGACATTGGGGACATTGGGGACATTGGGGACATTGGGAGAACATTGGGGACACTGGGGATGGGACAAGGGTCACCTCCCTGGGCCTCAAGGACTCGGTCAACGCCGTTGTCTTCGTGGCCCTGGGCACCTCCATCCCTGGTGAGGGACGTTGGGGACACCCTGGGGACACCCTGGGGACATTGGGGACACCCTGGGGACATCACAGGGACACCCTGGGGACATTGGGGACACTGGGGGGGCATTGGGGACACCCTGGGGACATTGAGGGGACATTGGGGACATTGGGGATGGGACAAGGACTCGGTCAACGCCGTTGTCTTCGTGGCCCTGGGCACCTCCATCCCTGGTGAGGGACATTGGGGACATCACAGGGACATTGGGGACACCCTGGGGACATTGGGGACATTGAGGACATCACAGGGACATTGGGGATGGGACAAGGACTCGGTCAACGCCGTCGTCTTCGTGGCCCTGGGCACCTCCATCCCCGGTGAGGGACACTGGGGACACCCTGGGGACATTGGGGACACTGGGGGGACATCATGGGGACATTGGGGACACCCTGGGGACATTGGGGACACTGGGGGGACATCACAGGGACATTGGGGACATTGGGGACATCCTGGGGACATCACAGGGACATCACAGGGACATTGGGGATGGGACAAGGACTCGGTCAACGCCGTCGTCTTCGTGGCCCTGGGCACCTCCATCCCCGGTGAGGGACACTGGGGACACCCTGGGGACATTGGGGACACCCTGGGGACATTGGGGACACTGGGGGGACATCACAGGGACATTGGGGACATTGGGGACATTGGGAGAACATTGGGGACACTGGGGATGGGACAAGGGTCACCTCCCTGGGCCTCAAGGACTCGGTCAACGCCGTTGTCTTCGTGGCCCTGGGCACCTCCATCCCTGGTGAGGGACCCTGGGGACATTGGGGACATTGGGGACACCCTGGGGACACTGGGGACATCCTGGGGACACCCTGGGGACATTGGGGACACCCTGGGGACATTGGGGATGGGACAAGGACTCGGTCAACGCCGTCGTCTTCGTGGCCCTGGGCACCTCCATCCCCGGTGAGGGACCCTGGGGACATCACAGGGACATTGGGGACACCCTGGGGACATTGGGGACACCCTGGGGACATTGGGGACATCCTGGGGACATCACAGGGACACCCTGGGGACATTGGGGGGACATTGAGGGGACGTTGGGGATGGGACAAAGACTCGGTCAATGCCGTCGTCTTCGTGGCCCTGGGCACCTCCATCCCCGGTGAGGGACATTGGGGACACCCTGGGGACACTGGGGGGACATTGGGGACACTGGGGGGAAATCACAGGGACATTGGGGACACCCTGGGGACATTGGGGACACCCTGGGGACACCCTGGGGACATTGGGGACACCCTGGGGACATTGGGGACACTGGGGACATTGGGGACACCCTGGGGACACCCTGGGGACACCCTGGGGACAGTGACCCCAGTGTCCCCTGATGTCCCCATGTCCCCCCAGACACCTTCGCCAGCTGCGTGGCCCCATGTCCCAGGCAGTGTCCCCATATCCCCTGATGTCCCTGTGTCCCCATCAATGTCCCCATGTCCCCTGATGTCCCCTGATGTCCCCAATGTCCCCGCAGACACCTTTGCCAGCCGCATGTCCCCATGTCCCCAGCAGTGTCCCCAATGTCCCCTGATGTCCCCAGTGTCCCCTGATGTCCCCATGTCCCCATGTCCCCATCAGTGTCCCCACACCCCCTGATGTCCCCAATGTCCCCAATGTCTCCATGTCCCCAATGTCCCCATCAATGTCCCCATGTCCCCTGATGTCCCCTGATGTCCCCAATGTCCCCAATGTCCCCATCAATGTCCCCATGTCCCCTGATGTCCCCTGATGTCCCCAATGTCCCCAATGTCCCCAATGTCCCCTGGTGTCCCCCCAGACACCTTCGCCAGCCGCGTGGCCGCCCTGCAGGACCTGTGTCCCCAGCAGTGACCCCATGTCCCCAATGTCCCCAATGTCCCCGCAGACATCTTCGCCAGCCACGTGGCCGCCCTGCAGTGTCCCCATGCCCCCATCAGTGTCCCCAATGTCCCCAACGTCCCCTGATGTCCCCTGATGTCCCCAATGTCCCCATCAGTATCCCCATATCCCCTGATGTCCCCAATGTCCCCAATGTCCCCATGTCCCCACAGACACCTTCGCCAGCCGCGTGGCCCCATCAGTGTCCCCTGATGTCCCCTGATGCCCCCTGATGTCCCCAATGTCCCCAATGTCCCCAATGTCCCCAATGTCCCCTCAGACACCTTCGCCAGCCGCGTGGCCCCATGTCCCCTGGTGTCCCCTGATGTCCCTTGATGTCCCCATCAGTGTCCCCATGTCCCCAATGTCCCCAATGTCCCCAATGTCCCCCCAGACACCTTCACCAGCCGCGTGGCCGCCCTGCAGTGTCCCCATGTCCCCATCAGTGTCCCCATGTCCCCATCAATGTCCCCTGATGTCCCCAATGTCCCCATCAATGTCCCCAGTGTCCCCATGTCCCCAATGTCCCCAATGTCCCCAATGTCCCCTGATGTCCCCATGTCCCCTGATGACCCCAATGTCCCCGCAGACACCTTCGCCAGCCGCGTGTCCCAATGTCCCCTGATGTCCCCTGATGTCCCCAATGTCCCCTGATGTCCCCAATGTCCCCATCAGTGTCCCCATGTCCCCTGATGACCCCCATGTCCCCCCAGACACCTTCGCCAGCCGCGTGGCCCCATCAGTGTCCCCATGTCCCCTGATGTCCCCTGATGTCCCCATCAATGTCCCCATGTCCCCTGATGTCCCCTGATGTCCCCATCAATGTCCCCAATGTCCCCCATGTCCCCCCAGACACCTTCGCCAGCCGCGTGGCCGCCCTGCAGTGTCCCCATGTCCCAGCAGTGTCCCCAATGTCCCCTGATGTCCCCTGATGTCCCCAATGTCCCCTGATGTCCCCATCAATGTCCCCAATGTCCCCAATGTCCCCAATGTCCCCTGATGTCCCCAATGTCCCCAATGTCCCCTGATGTCCCCTGATGTCCCCAATGTCCCCTGATGTCCCCAATGTCCCCAATGTCCCCATGTCCCCCCAGACACCTTTGCCAGCTGCGTGTCCCAATGTCCCCAATGTCCCCTGATGTCCCCAATGTCCCCTGATGTCCCCAATGTCCCCAATGTCCCCATCAATGTCCCCATCAATGTCCCCCCAGACACCTTCGCCAGCCGCGTGGCCGCCCTGCAGGACCTGTGTCCCCAGCAGTGTCCCCATGTCCCCTGATGTCCCCTGATGTCCCCTGATGTCCCCATCAATGTCCCCTGATGTCCCCTGATGTCCCCATCAATGTCCCCTGATGTCCCCAATGCCCCAATGTCCCCCCAGACACCTTCGCCAGCCGCGTGGCCGCCCTGCAGTGTCCCCAATGTCCCCAATGTCCCCAATGTCCCCAATGTCCCCATCAATGTCCCCAATGTCCCCAATGTCCCCAATGTCCCCTGATGTCCCCAATGTCCCCAATGTCCCCATCAATGTCCCCAATGTCCCCAATGTCCCCCCAGACACCTTCGCCAGCCGCGTGGCCGCCCTGCAGTGTCCCCTGATGTCCCCTGATGTCCCCTGATGTCCCCAATGTCCCCTGATGTCCCCAATGTCCCCATCAATGTCCCCAATGTCCCCAATGTCCCCTGATGTCCCCAATGTCCCCAATGTCCCCAATGTCCCCTGATGTCCCCAATGTCCCCATCAATGTCCCCTCAGACACCTTCGCCAGCCGCGTGGCCGCCCTGCAGTGTCCCCATGTCCCCTGATGTCCCCAGCAGTGTCCCCAATGTCCCCATCAATGTCCCCAATGTCCCCATCAATGTCCCCTGATGCCCCCTGATGTCCCCAATGTCCCCAATGTCCCCAATGTCCCCCCAGACACCTTCACCAGCCGCGTGGCCCCATCAGTGTCCCCATATCCCCTGATGTCCCCAATGTCCCCTGATGTCCCCTGATGTCCCCAATGTCCCCAATGTCCCCAATGTCCCCAATGTCCCCAATGTCCCCTGATGTCCCCATGTCCCCTGATGTCCCCCAATGTCCCCATGTCCCCTGATGTCCCCAATGTCCCCAATGTCCCCAATGTCCCCAATGTCCCCAATGTCCCCAATGTCCCCTGATGTCCCCAATGTCCCCAATGTCCCCAATGTCCCCTGATGTCCCCTGATGTCCCCCATGTCCCCATGTCCCCCCAGACACCTTCGCCAGCTGCGTGGCCGCCCTGCAGTGTCCCCTGATGTCCCCTGATGTCCCCTGATGTCCCCAATGTCCCCTGATGTCCCCAATGTCCCCAATGTCCCCAATGTCCCCATCAATGTCCCCCCAGACACCTTCGCCAGCCGCGTGGCCGCCCTGCAGGACCCGTGCGCCGACGCCTCCATCGGGAACGTCACCGGCTCCAACGCCGTCAACGTCTTCCTGGGGCTGGGGCTGGCCTGGTCGGTGGCCGCCGTCTACTGGGCGGCTCAGGGACGCCCGTTCCGGGTGCCACCGGGCACGCTGGCCTTCCCCGTCACGCTCTTCACCATCTTCGCCTTCCTGGCCATCGCCGTGCTGCTCTGGCGGCGCCGGGCGCCCATCGGGGGCGAGCTGGGGGGTCCCCGCGCCCCCAAAGTGCTGACGGCCGGGCTCTTCCTCCTCCTCTGGCTGCTCTACGTGCTCTTTGCCAGCCTGGAGGCGTATTGTCACATCCAGGGGTTCTGAGGGGGGACTGGGAGGGACTGGGAGCACTGGGAGGGACTGGGAGGGGACTGGGAGGGGACTGGGAGCACTGGGAGGGGACTGGACCCCATCATTGTCACATCCAGGGGTTCTGAGGGGATACTGGGAGCACTGGGAGGGACTGGGAGAGCACTGAGTCCTGTTATTGTCACATCCAGGGGTTCTGAGGGGGGACTGGGAGCACTGGGAGGGACTGGGAGGGACTGGACCCCATCATTGTCACATCCAGGGGTTCTGAGGGGGGACTGGGAGGGACTGGGAGCACTGGGAGGGACTGGGAGCACTGGGAGGGGACTGGACCGCATCATTGTCACATCCAGGGGTTCTGAGGGGGGACTGGGAGGGACTGGGAGGGACTGGGAGGGGACTGGACCCCATCATTGTCACATCCAGGGGTTCTGAGGGGATACTGGGAGCACTGGGAGGGACTGGACCCCATCATTGTCACATCCAGGGGTTCTGAGGGGGGACTGGGAGGGACTGGGAGCACTGGGAGGGACTGGGAGAGCACTGGGAGGGGACTGGACCCCATCATTGTCACATCCAGGAGTTCTGAGGGGATACTGGGAACACTGGGAGGGACTGGGAGGGGACTGGGAGCATCCCTGGACCCTGTCATTGTCACATCCAGGGGTTCTGAGGGGATACTGGGAGGGACTGGGAGCACTGGGAGGGGACTGGACCCCATCATTGTCACATCCAGGGGTTCTGAGGGGGGACTGGGAGCACTGGGAGGGACTGGGAGGGACTGGGAACACTGGGAGGGACTGGGAGCATCCCTGGACCCCATCATTGTCACATCCAGGGGTTCTGAGGGGGGACTGGGAGGGACTGGGAGGGACTGGGAGCACTGGGAGGGACTGGGAGGGGACTGGGAGCATCCCTGGACCCCATTATTGTCACATCCAGGGGTTCTGAGGGGGAGTGGGAGGGACTGGGAGCACTGGGAGGGACTGGGAGAGCACTGGGAGGGGACTGGACCCCATCATTGTCACATCCAGGGGTTCTGAGGGGATACTGGGAGGGACTGGGAGCACTGGGAGGGACTGGGAGGGACTGGGAGGGACTGGGAGAGCACTGAGTCCTGTCATTGTCACATCCAGGGGTTCTGAGGGGATACTGGGAGGGACTGGGAGCACTGGGAAGGACTGGGAGGGGACTGGGAGCATCCCTGGACCCCATCATTGTCACATTCAGGGGATCTGAGGGGGGACTGGGAGCACTGGGAGGGACTGGGAGGGGACTGGGAGAGCACTGAGTCCTGTCATTGTCACATTCAGGGGTTCTGAGGGGATACTGGGAGGGACTGGGAGCACTGGGAGGGGACTGGACCGCATCATTGTCACATCCAGGGGTTCTGAGGGGGGACTGGGAGCACTGGGAGGGACTGGGAGGGGACTGGGAGGGGACTGGACCCCATCATTGTCACATCCAGGGGTTCTGAGGGGGGACTGGGAGCACTGGGAGGGACTGGGAGGGGACTGGGAGGGGACTGGACCCCATCATTGTCACATCCAGGGGTTCTGAGGGGGGACTGGGAGGGACTGGGAGGGGACTGGGAGCATCCCTGGACCCTGTCATTGTCACATCCAGGGGTTCTGAGGGGGGACTGGGAGGGACTGGGAGCACTGGGAGAGCACTGGGAGGGGACTGGACCCCATTATTGTCACATCCAGGGGTTCTGAGGGGGGACTGGGAGCACTGGGAGGGACTGGGAGAGCACTGAGTCCTGTCATTGTCACATCCAGGGGTTCTGAGGGGGGACTGGGAGCACTGGGAGGGACTGGGAGGGGACTGGGAGGGGACTGGACCCCATCATTGTCACATCCAGGGGTTCTGAGGGGGGACTGGGAGCACTGGGAGGGACTGGGAGGGGACTGGGAGGGGACTGGACCCCATCATTGTCACATCCAGGGGTTCTGAGGGGGGACTGGGAGCACTGGGAGGGACTGGGAGGGGACTGGGAGGGGACTGGACCCCATCATTGTCACATCCAGGGGTTCTGAGGGGGGACTGGGAGGGACTGGGAGGGGACTGGGAGCATCCCTGGACCCTGTCATTGTCACATCCAGGGGTTCTGAGGGGGGACTGGGAGGGACTGGGAGCACTGGGAGAGCACTGGGAGGGGACTGGACCCCATTATTGTCACATCCAGGGGTTCTGAGGGGGGACTGGGAGCACTGGGAGGGACTGGGAGAGCACTGAGTCCTGTCATTGTCACATCCAGGGGTTCTGAGGGGGGACTGGGAGGGACTGGGAGCACTGGGAGAGCACTGAGTCCTGTCATTGTCACATCCAGGGGTTCTGAGGGGGGACTGGGAGCACTGGGAGGGACTGGGAGGGACTGGGAGAGCACTGGGAGCATCCCTGATCCCTGTCATTGTCACATCCAGGGGTTCTGAGGGGGACTGGGAGCACTGGGACGGACTGGGGGGACACTGGGAGCACCCCTGATCCCCATCACTGTCACAGTCAGGGGTTTTGAGGGGGACTGGGAGCACTGGGAGTGAACTGGGAGCACTGGGAGTGAACTGGGAGTACTGGGAGGGAACTGGGAGCACTGGGAGTGAACTGGGGAGACACTGGGAGGGAACTGGGAGCACTGGGAGGGTCGGGCAGGGCTCCCTGGGGTCCCCCCAATGCCCCCGGCTCAATTTGGGGTCCCTTTCCCCCCCCAGGGACCCTTTGACCACCTCAGGGACCCCCAAACTCCTTCAGGGACCCCCCCAACACCCCCTTAAAGACCCCCAACCCCCCTGGGGACCCCCCAAACCCCCCCTGGGACCCCCCAAACCCCCCCTGGGGACCCCCCAAACCCCCCCTGGGACCCCCCCAGGGATCCCCAAGCCCCCCAAACCCCTTCAGGGACCCCCAAAACCCTTTCAGGGACCCCCCAGAGACCCCAGGACCCCGTCAGGGACCACGAAACCCCCCTGGGGACCCCCCAAAACCCCCCGGGGACCCCCAGGACCCCTTCAGGGACCCCCAAACCTCTTCAGGGACCCCCCAGGGACCCCCCAATTCCCCCGGGGACCCCCCCAAACCCTCCCAGGGACCCCCAAACCCCCCTGGAGACCCCCCAAGGGACCCCAGGACCCCTTCAGGGACCCCCAATTCCCCCCCAGGGACCCCCAAACCCCCCAAGGGACCCCAGGATCCCTTCAGGGACCCCCCCGGGACCCCCAAAACCCCCCGGGGACCCCCAGGACCCCTTCAGGGACCCCCAAACCTCTTCAGGGGCCCCCCCGGGACCCCCAATTTCCCCCCCAGGACCCCCCCAGCCCCTCCCCCCCTCTGGGGTCGTTTCTTATCTCGTTTTATAAAGCGGGGGGAGGGGCGGGGGGTGGGGGAGGGGCGCGATGGGGGCGGGGGGGGTGGGGGAGGAGCGTTGGGGGAGGGGCTTCGAGAGCTGCGCCCCCTCCCCCCGGAATAAAACAACAAAAAAAAAACCCCAAAATCTTTAAAAAAACCCCAAAATCTTTAAAAAAAAACCCAAAACTTTAAAAAAAAAACCTAAAAAAAAAAACCCCAAAGGCGGCTGAGAGTGAGTGCGACACCTCGTGACGTCACACGCGCGCGGTGACGTCACTGCCAGCCCCGCGAGGGAGGGCGGGAAATGCCGGGGACCCCCCAAAAACACCCCCGGGACCCCCAAAATACCCCAAAAACACCTCTGGGACCCCCAAAATACCCCAAAAACACCCCTGGGACCCCCAAAATACCCCAAAAACACCCGGGGACCCCCAAAATATCCCAAAAACATCCCTGGGACCCCCAAAAACCAACCGGGGACCCCCAAAAATCCTCCTGGGACCCCCAAAACACCCCGGGGACCCCCAAAATCCCCCCAAAACACCCCTGGGACCCCAAAAATCCAACCGGGGACCCCCAAAACCCACCGGGGACCCCCAAAAATCCTCCTGGGACCCCCAAAAATGCTCCTGGGAGCCCCAAAAAGACCCCTGGGAGCCCCAAAATACCCCCGGGACCCCCAAAACCAACCGAGGACCCCCAAAAATGCTCCTGGGAGCCCCAAAAAGACCCCTGGGAGCCCAAATCACCCTTGGGACCCCCAAAACCAACCGGGGACCCCCAAAACCAACCGGGGACCCCCAAAAATCCTCCTGGGACCCCCAAAAATGCTCCTGGGAGCCCCAAATCACCCCGGGGACCCCCAAATACACCCAGGACCCCCCAGATCACCTCGGGACCCCCGAAAAACACCCGGGGACCCCAAAACCAACCGGGGACCCCCGAAATTCCCCCGGGACCCCCCAAAACTTCCCCGGGACCCCCAAAAATCCCCCTCAGAGGCGGGGGGTGCCGCAAAGCGCCGCGGATGTCGCACTGAGGCGCGCGCGTTGCCACGGTTACCGCCGCGCGGGGACGGCAGCGCCGCACGGCGCGCTGCGTTGTCATGACGACATCCCCACCGGTGGGAGCCGCAAAACGCGCCGAGTCCGTTACCACGGCGACGCCGTAAAGCGCGGGGGGGCGGCCGTAAGGCCACGTTGCCGTGGTGACGGCTGAGTCGCCTGGGAGACGGCGCGGTTTTTGCCGTAAGGCGCAGCCCGCGTTGCCCCGGTGACGGCCGCAAAGCGCGCGGGGTTTTGGCGGCAGTGTCGCGTTGGCGCGCAGTCATGGCGGTGCCGAACGGGGCCGGGGCCGCGGCCGGGACGGGCCCGGGGTCGGGGCTGGGGGTCCCGGCGGGGACCGGGGGCGGCCTGAGAGCCGCGGCCGGGCTCTACGAGCAGCTCAAGGGCGAGTGGGGCCGAAAAAGCCCCAACCTGGCCAAGTGCGGGGAGGCCCTGGGCAGGCTGAAGGTGAGAGCGGCGGAACCGGGGGCTGAGGGAGGATGAGGGGGGATCTGAGGGGATTTGGGGGATTTGAGGGGATTTGAGGGGGATTTGAGGGGATTTGGGGGGTCTGAGGGGGATTTGAGGGGTCTGAGGGAGGATTTGGGGGAATTTGAAGGGTATGAGGGGGGATTTGAGGGGATTTGAGGGGTCTGAGGGGGATTTGAGGGGATTTGGGGGGTCTGGGGGAGGATTTGAGGGGGATTTGAGGGGATTTGGGGGGTCTGAGGGGGATTTGAGGGGATTTGGGGGGTCTGGGGGAGGATTTGAGGGGGATTTGAGGGGATTTGGGGGGTCTGAGGGGGATTTGAGGGGATTTGGGGGTTCTGAGGGAGGATTTGAGGGGTCTGAGGGGGGATTTGAGGGGATTTGGGGGGATTTGAGGGGTCTGAGGGAGGATTTGAGGGGTCTTAGGGGGGATTTGGGGGGTCTGAGGGAGGATTTGGGGGGATTTTAGGGGGATTTGAGGGGTCTGAGGGAGGATTTGGGGGGTCTGAGGGAGGATTTGAGGGGTCTGAGGGAGGATTTGGGGGGATTTTGGGGGATTTTAGGGGGGATTTGGGGGGTCTGAGGGAGGATTTGAGGGGTCTTAGGGGGGATTTGAGGGGTCTGAGAGGGGATATGGGGGGTCTGGGGGAGGATTTGAGGGGGATTTGGGGGGATTTTGGGGGATTTTAGGGGGGATTTTAGGGGGGATTTGGGGGGTGTGAGGGAGGATTTGAGGGGTCTGAGGGAGGATTTTGGGGTTCTGGGGGCTCTGGGGCTGAGGGCACCCCTGTTTTTGGGTGAATTAAAGCAGAATTTGGGGGTGAGGAGGGGGCTCATCCCTGAAGAGGAAGGGTCTGGGCTGGGGGGGGGGGGGATCCCGGATTTTGGGGATTCCGGGGATTTTTGGGGTGTCCCAACCCCCCCCCCTTGTGTCACTTCCTGCCTGAAATGTAAACACCAATTAACACCCAGCCATTAATTAACCCTGAGCCATTAATTAGCTGGGTGAGGAGGGATTTGGGGGGACACCCAGACCCCCCTGGGAGCCCCCAAATTCCTCCAGGACCCCCCAAATCCCCCAGGTCGCGCTGCTGGACCTGAATTTCCTCCCGACCTCCGGCTCCTCCATGACCAAGCAGCAGCTGATCCTGGCCCGTGAGTGCCTAAAATGCCCCAAAATGCCCCAAAATCCCCCCAAAATGACCCAAAATCCCCCCAAAATGCCCCAAAATGCCCCAAAATCCCCCCAAAATGACCCAAAATTCCCCCAAAATGACCCAAAATTCCCCCAAAATGACCCAAAATCCCCCAAAATGTCCCAAAATCCCCCAAAATGACCCAAAATCCCCCCAAAATGTCCCAAAATCCCCCCAAAATGTCCCAAAATCCCCCCAAAATGTCCCAAAATCCCCCAAAATGACCCAAAATCCCCCCAAAATGCCCCAAAATCCCCCCAAAATGTCCCAAAATCCCCACAAAATGTCCCAAAATCCCCCCAAAATGTCCCAAAATGTCCCAAAATGCCCCCAAAATGCCCCAAAATGCCCCAAAATCCCCCCAAAATGCCCCAAAATCCCCCCAAATGACCCAAAATCCCCCCAAAATGTCCCAAAATCCCCCCAAAATGTCCCAAAATCCCCCCAAAATGTCCCAAAATCCCCACAAAATGCCCCAAAATCCCCCAAAATCCCCCCAAAATGTCCCAAAATCCCCCCAAAATGCCCCAAAATGTCCCAAAATCCCCCCAAAATGACCCAAAATCCCCCCAAAATGCCCCAAAATCCCCCCAAAATGCCCCAAAATCCACCCAAAATCCCCCAAAATGACCCAAAATCCCCCCTAAATCCCCCCAAAATGTCCCAAAATCCCCCCAAAATCCCCCCAAAATGCCCCAAAATCCCCCCAAAATGCCCCAAAATCCCCCCAAAATCCCCCAAAATGTCCCAAAATCCCCCCAAAATGTCCCAAAATCCCCCCAAAATGTCCCAAAATCCACCCAAAATGTCCCAAAATCCCCCCAAAATCCCCCCAAAATGACCCCAAAATGCCCCAAAATGACCCAAAATCCCCCCAAAATGCCCCAAAATCCCCCCAAAATGCCCCAAAATCCCCCCAAAATGTCCCAAAATCCCCCCAAAATCCCCCCAAAATGACCCCAAAATGTCCCAAAATCCCCCCAAAATCCCCCAAAATCTGCCCAAAATGACCCCAAATCCCCCCAAATCCAACCTAAACTTCCCAAATCCAACATAAACCTTCCAAAATCCATCTAAATCCCCCCAAATTCCTCTCAAACTCCCCCAAATCCCCCCCAAACCCCCCCAAATCCCATTCCCATCCCAAATTCCCATTTTTCCAGGGGATATCCTGGAGATTGGAGCCCAGTGGAGCATCCTGAGGAAGGACATCCCCCTCAAATCCCATCCAAACCCCCCCTAAATTCCCCCAAAATCTACCCCAAATCTCCCCCAAATCTCCCCCAAATCCCCCCCAAATCCCCCCCAAACCCCCCCAAATCCCATTCCCACCCAGAATTCCCATTTTTCCAGGGGATATCCTGGAGATTGGAGCCCAGTGGAGCATCCTGAGGAAGGACATCCCCCTTAAATCCCACCCAAACCCCCCCAAATCCCATCCACAGCCCCCCAAATTCCCCCCAAACCCCCCCAAACCCCCCCAAATCCCATTCCCAGCTGGAATTCCCACTTTTCCAGGGGATATCCTGGAGATTGGAGCCCAGTGGAGCATCCTGAGGAAGGACATCCCCCTCAAAATCCCACCCAAATTCCCCCAAATTCCCCCAAATCCCCTCAAATCCCCCCCAAACCCCCCCAAATCCCATTCCCACCCCAAATTCCCATTTTTCCAGGGGATATCCTGGAGATTGGAGCCCAGTGGAGCATCCTGAGGAAGGACATCCCCCTCAAATCCCTCCCAAATTTCCCCAAATTCCTCTCAAACCCCCCCAAATCCCATCCAAACCCCCCCAAATCTCCCCCAAATCCCATCCAAACCCCCTCAAATCCCACCCAAACCCCCCCAAATCCCATTCCCACCCCAAATTCCCATTTTTCCAGGGGATATCCTGGAGATTGGAGCCCAGTGGAGCATCCTGAGGAAGGACATCCCCGTCAAAATCCCCCCCAAACCTCCTCAAATCTCCCCCAAACCCCCCCAAATCCCCTCAAATCCCCCCAAACCCCCCCAAATCCCATTCCCACCCCGAATTCCCATTTTTCCAGGGGATATCCTGGAGATTGGAGCCCAGTGGAGCATCCTGAGGAAGGACATCCCCCTCAAATCCCACCCAAATCCCCTCAATCCCCCCCAAATCTCCCCCAAATCCCATCCAAAGCCCCCCAAATCTCCCCCAAATCTCCCCCAAATCCCCCCCAAACCCCCCCAAATCCCATTCCCACCTGGAATTCCCACTTTTCCAGGGGATATCCTGGAGATTGGAGCCCAGTGGAGCATCCTGAGGAAGGACATCCCCCTCAAATCCCACCCAAACCTCCTCAAATCTCCCCCAAATCCCCCCCAAATCTCCCCCAAATCTCCCTCAAATCTCCCCCAAACCCCCCCAAACCCCCCCAAATCCCATTCCCAGCCGGAATTCCCGTTTTTCCAGGGGATATCCTGGAGATTGGAGCCCAGTGGAGCATCCTGAGGAAGGAAATCCCCCTTAAATCCCACCCAAATTTCCCCAAATTCCTCTCAAACCCCCCCAAATCCCATTCCCAGCTGGAATTCCCATTTTTCCAGGGGATATCCTGGAGATTGGAGCCCAGTGGAGCATCCTGAGGAAGGAAATCCCCCTTAAATCCCCCCCAAACCTCCTCAAATCTCCCCCAAATCCCCCCAAATCCCCCCAAATCTCCCCCAAATCTCCCCCAAATCCCCCCCAAATCTCCCCCAAATCCCCCCCAAACCCCCCCAAATCCCATTCCCAGCCGGAATTCCCATTTTTCCAGGGGATATCCTGGAGATTGGAGCCCAGTGGAGCATCCTGAGGAAGGACATCCCCCTCAAATCCCCTCAAATCCCCCCCAAATCCCATCCACAGCCCCCCAAATCCCCCCAAATCTCCCTCAAACCCCCCCAACCCCCCCCAAATCCCATTCCCACCTGGAATTCCCATTTTTCCAGGGGATATCCTGGAGATTGGAGCCCAGTGGAGCATCCTGAGGAAGGACATCCCCCTCAAATCCCTCCCAAATTTCCCCAAATTCCTCTCAAACCCCCCCAGATCTCCCCCAAATCCCCCCAAATCCCATTCCCAGCTGGAATTCCCATTTTTCCAGGGGATATCCTGGAGATTGGAGCCCAGTGGAGCATCCTGAGGAAGGACATCCCCCTCAAATCCCACCCAAACCTCCTCAAATCTCCCCCAAATCCCATCCAAAGCCCCCCAAATCTCCCTCAAACCTCCCCAAATCCCCCCCAAATCCCCTCAAATCCCCCCCAAATCCCCCCCAAACCCCCCCAAATCCCATTCCCACCCCGAATTCCCATTTTTCCAGGGGATATCCTGGAGATTGGAGCCCAGTGGAGCATCCTGAGGAAGGACATCCCCCTCAAATCCCACCCAAATCCCCTCAATCCCCCCCAAATCTCCCCCAAATCCCATCCAAAGCCCCCCAAATCTCCCCCAAATCTCCCCCAAATCCCCCCCAAACCCCCCCAAATCCCATTCCCACCTGGAATTCCCACTTTTCCAGGGGATATCCTGGAGATTGGAGCCCAGTGGAGCATCCTGAGGAAGGACATCCCCCTCAAATCCCACCCAAACCTCCTCAAATCTCCCCCAAATCCCCCCCAAATCTCCCCCAAATCTCCCTCAAATCTCCCCCAAACCCCCCCAAACCCCCCCAAATCCCATTCCCAGCCGGAATTCCCGTTTTTCCAGGGGATATCCTGGAGATTGGAGCCCAGTGGAGCATCCTGAGGAAGGAAATCCCCCTTAAATCCCACCCAAATTTCCCCAAATTCCTCTCGAACCCCCCCAAATCCCATCCAACCCCCCCCAAATCTCCCCCAAATCCCCCCCAAACCCCCCCAAATCCCATTCCCAGCTGGAATTCCCATTTTTCCAGGGGATATCCTGGAGATTGGAGCCCAGTGGAGCATCCTGAGGAAGGACATCCCCCTCAAATCCCTCCCAAATTTCCCCAAATTCCTCTCAAACCCCCCCAGATCTCCCCCAAATCCCCCCAAATCCCATTCCCAGCTGGAATTCCCATTTTTCCAGGGGATATCCTGGAGATTGGAGCCCAGTGGAGCATCCTGAGGAAGGACATCCCCCTCAAATCCCACCCAAACCTCCTCAAATCTCCCCCAAATCCCATCCAAAGCCCCCCAAATCTCCCTCAAACCTCCCCAAATCCCCCCCAAATCCCCTCAAATCCCCCCCAAATCCCCCCCAAACCCCCCCAAATCCCATTCCCAGCCGGAATTCCCGTTTTTCCAGGGGATATCCTGGAGATTGGAGCCCAGTGGAGCATCCTGAGGAAGGACATCCCATCCTTCGAGCGTTACATGGCACAACTCAAATGTTATTATTTCGACTACAAGTGAGTTTGGGGAGGGGGTCCCGAGGGCTCCCCAAGCCCCCTCCCCTCCCATTCCGGTGCCGGCAGCGCCCGGAACGTTCCGGAATATCCGCAGGGAGGAGCTGCCGGAGTCGGCGTCGCGGCATCAGCTGCTGGGGCTGAACCTGCTGTTCCTGCTGTCCCAGAACCGCGTGGCCGAGTTCCACACGGAGCTGGAGCGGCTCCCGGCGCCGGATATCCAGGGAAACCTCTTCATCCGGCACCCCGTGTCCCTGGAGCAGGTGTGGGGCTGGAATTCCGGGAATTCCGGGGGATTTGGGGTGAATTCAGGGGGATTTGGGGCTGGAATTCCAGGGAAACCTCTTCATCCGGCACCCCGTGTCCCTGGAGCAGGTGTGGGCATGGAATTCCGGGAATTCAGGGTGATTTGGGGCTGGAATTCCAGGGAAACCTCTTCATCCGGCACCCCGTGTCCCTGGAGCAGGTGTGGGCATGGAATTCCGGGAATTCAGGGGGATTTGGGGATGGAATTCCAGGAATTTGGGGGATTTGGGGGGAATTCAGGGGGATTTGGGGCTGGAATTCCAGGAATTCAGGGGGATTTGGGGCTGGAATTCCAGGAATTCGGGGGATTTGGGGTGAATTCAGGGGGATTTGGGGATGGAATTCCAGGGAAACCTCTTCATCCGGCACCCCGTGTCCCTGGAGCAGGTGTGGGGATGGAATTCCGGGAATTCAGGGGGATTTGGGGTGAATTCAGGGGGATTTGGGGCTGGAATTCCGGGAATTCAGGGGGATTTGGAGCTGGAATTCCAGGAATTTGGGGGATTTGGGCGGAATTCCGGGAATTCAGGGGGATTTGGGGCTGGAATTCCAGGGAAACCTCTTCATCCGGCACCCTGTGTCCCTGGAGCAGGTCTGGGGATGGAATTCCGGGAATTCAGGGGGATTTGGGGCTGGAATTCCGGGAATTCAGGGGGATTTGGGGCTGGAATTCCAGGGAAACCTCTTCATCCGGCACCCCGTGTCCCTGGAGCAGGTGTGGGCATAGAATTCCGGGAATTCAGGGGGATTTGGGGCTGGAATTCCAGGAATTCGGGGGATTTGGGGCTGGAATTCCAGGAATTCGGGGGATTTGGGGTGAATTCAGGGGGATTTGGGGATGGAATTCCAGGAATTCGGGGGATTTGGTGTGAATTCAGGGGGATTTGGGGAGATCTGGGGGGAATTCAGGGGGATTTGGGGCTGGAATTCCAGGAATTCAGGGGGATTTGGGGTGAATTCAGGGGGATTTGGGGCTGGAATTCCAGGGAAACCTCTTCATCCGGCACCCCGTGTCCCTGGAGCAGGTCTGGGGGAATTTGGGGGGGATTGGGGCTGGAATTCCAGGAATTTGGGGAGATTGGGATAGAATTCAGGGGGATTTGGGGCTGGAATTCTGGGAATTTGGGGGGAATTCAGGGGGATTTGGGGCTGGAATTCCAGGGAAACCTCTTCATCCGGCACCCCGTGTCCCTGGAGCAGGTGTGGGCATGGAATTCCGGGAATTCAGGGGGATTTGGGGATGGAATTCCGGGAATTCAGGGGGATTTGGGGCTAATTCAGGGGGATTTGGGGCTGGAATTCCAGGAATTCAGGGGGATTTGGGGCTGGAATTCTGGGAATTCAGGGGGATTTGGGGTGAATTCAGGGGGATTTGGGGAGATCTGGGGGGAATTCAGGGGGATTTGGGGCTGGAATTCCAGGGAAACCTCTTCATCCGGCACCCCGTGTCCCTGGAGCAGGTGTGGGGCTGGAATTCCAGGAATTCAGGGGGATTTGGGGATGGAATTCCAGGAATTCAGGGGGATTTGGGGCTGGAATTCCAGGAATTCAGGGGGATTTGGGGCTGGAATTCTGGGAATTTGGGGGATTTGGGGTGAATTCAGGGGGATTTGGGACTGGAATTCCAGGGAAACCTCTTCATCCGGCACCCCGTGTCCCTGGAGCAGGTGTGGGCATAGAATTCCGGGAATTCAGGGGGATTTGGGGCTGGAATTCCAGGAATTCGGGGGATTTGGGGCTGGAATTCCAGGAATTCGGGGGATTTGGGGTGAATTCAGGGGGATTTGGGGATGGAATTCCAGGAATTCGGGGGATTTGGTGTGAATTCAGGGGGATTTGGGGAGATCTGGGGGGAATTCAGGGGGATTTGGGGCTGGAATTCCAGGAATTCAGGGGGATTTGGGGTGAATTCAGGGGGATTTGGGGCTGGAATTCCAGGGAAACCTCTTCATCCAGCACCCCGTGTCCCTGGAGCAGGTCTGGGGGAATTTGGGAGGGATTGGGGCTGGAATTCCAGGAATTTGGGGAGATTGGGATAGAATTCAGGGGGATTTGGGGCTGGAATTCTGGGAATTTGGGGGGAATTCAGGGGGATTTGGGGCTGGAATTCCAGGGAAACCTCTTCATCCGGCACCCCGTGTCCCTGGAGCAGGTGTGGGCATGGAATTCCGGGAATTCAGGGGGATTTGGGGATGGAATTCCGGGAATTCAGGGGGATTTGGGGCTAATTCAGGGGGATTTGGGGCTGGAATTCCAGGAATTCAGGGGGATTTGGGGCTGGAATTCTGGGAATTCAGGGGGATTTGGGGTGAATTCAGGGGGATTTGGGGAGATCTGGGGGGAATTCAGGGGGATTTGGGGCTGGAATTCCAGGGAAACCTCTTCATCCGGCACCCCGTGTCCCTGGAGCAGGTGTGGGGCTGGAATTCCAGGAATTCAGGGGGATTTGGGGATGGAATTCCAGGAATTCAGGGGGATTTGGGGCTGGAATTCTGGGAATTTGGGGGATTTGGGGTGAATTCAGGGGGATTTGGGACTGGAATTCCAGGGAAACCTCTTCATCCGGCACCCCGTGTCCCTGGAGCAGGTGTGGGCATAGAATTCCGGGAATTCAGGGGGATTTGGGGCTGGAATTCCAGGAATTCGGGGGATTTGGGGCTGGAATTCCAGGAATTCGGGGGATTTGGGGTGAATTCAGGGGGATTTGGGGATGGAATTCCAGGAATTCGGGGGATTTGGTGTGAATTCAGGGGGATTTGGGGAGATCTGGGGGGAATTCAGGGGGATTTGGGGCTGGAATTCCAGGAATTCAGGGGGATTTGGGGTGAATTCAGGGGGATTTGGGGCTGGAATTCCAGGGAAACCTCTTCATCCAGCACCCCGTGTCCCTGGAGCAGGTCTGGGGGAATTTGGGAGGGATTGGGGCTGGAATTCCAGGAATTTGGGGAGATTGGGATAGAATTCAGGGGGATTTGGGGCTGGAATTCTGGGAATTTGGGGGGAATTCAGGGGGATTTGGGGCTGGAATTCCAGGGAAACCTCTTCATCCGGCACCCCGTGTCCCTGGAGCAGGTGTGGGGATGGAATTCCGGGAATTCAGGGGGATTTGGGGCTGGAATTCCGGGAATTCAGGGGGATTTGGGGTGAATTCAGGGGGATTTGGGGCTGGAATTCCAGGAATTCAGGGGGATTTGGGGATGGAATTCCGGGAATTCAGGGGGATTTGGGGATGGAATTCCAGGAATTCAGGGAGATTTGGGGCTGGAATTCCAGGGAAATCTCTTCATCCGGCACCCCGTGTCCCTGGAGCAGGTCTGGGGGAATTTGGGGGGGATTGGGGCTGGAATTCCAGGAATTTGGGGAGATTGGGATAGAATTCAGGGGGATTTGGGGCTGGAATTCTGGGAATTTGGGGTGAATTCAGGGGGACTTGGGGCTGGAATTCCAGGGAAACCTCTTCATCCGGCACCCCGTGTCCCTGGAGCAGGTGTGGGGCTGGAATTCCGGGAATTCAGGGGGATTTGGGGCTGGAATTCCAGGAATTTGGGGGATTTGGGGTGAATTCAGGGGGATTTGGGGCTGGAATTCCAGGAATTCAGGGGGATTTGGGGCTGGAATTCCAGGAATTCAGGGGGATTTGGGGCTGGAATTCCAGGAATTCAGGGGGATTTGGGGCTGGAATTCCAGGAATTCAGGGGGATTTGGGGCTGGAATTCCAGGAATTCAGGGGGATTTGGGGGGAATTCAGGGGGATTTGGGGCTGGAATTCCAGGGAAACCTCTTCATCCGGCACCCCGTGTCCCTGGAGCAGGTGTGGGCATGGAATTCCGGGAATTCAGGGGGATTTGGGGATGGAATTCCGGGAATTCAGGGGGATTTGGGGCTGGAATTCCAGGAATTCAGGGGGATTTGGGGCTGGAATTCTGGGAATTCAGGGGGATTTGGGGCTGGAATTCCAGGGAAACCTCTTCATCCGGCACCCCGTGTCCCTGGAGCAGGTGTGGGGCTGGAATTCCAGGAATTCAGGGGGATTTGGGGATGGAATTCCAGGAATTTGGGGGATTTGGGGTGAATTCAGGGGGATTTGGGGCTGGAATTCCAGGAATTCAGGGGGATTTGGGGCTGGAATTCCAGGAATTCAGGGGGATTTGGGGCTGGAATTTCATGTTGGAATCTGGGGCTGGAATCCCTATGGAATATTGGAGAGTTCTGACCCTTTTTGGGGTGTTTTACCCCATTTTTAAAGTGTTTTATCCCATTTTTTGGGTGTTTTTTCCTATTTCTGGGTGTTTTATCCCATTTTTCGGGTGTTTTATCCCATTTCTGGGTGTTTTATCCCATTTTTGGGGTGTTTTTTTCCCATTTCTGGGTGTTTTATCCCATTTTTAAAGTGTTTTATCCCATTTTTGGGGTGTTTTATCCCATTTTTGCCCACAGTACCTGATGGAGGGCAGCTACAACAAAGTTTTCCTGGCCAAGGGAAACATCCCAGCAGAGAGCTACACCTTCTTCATCGACATCCTGCTGGACACCATCAGGTTTGAGACCCCAAAAACACCCAAAATCTCCCCAAATCCCCCCAAAATATCCCCAAATCCCCCCAAAATATCCCCAGATCCCCCCAAAATATCCCCAAATCCCCCCAAAATCTCCCCAAAACCACCCTGGGCAGAGTTCCACCTTCTTTATTGAGATCCTGCTGGACACCATCAGGTTTGAGACCCCAAAAACCCCCAAAATATCCCCAAAATCTCCCCAAATCCCCCCCAAATCTCCCCAAATCCCCCCCAAATCTCCCCAAATCCCCCCAAAATCTCCCCAGATCCCCCCAAAATCTCCCCAAATCCCCCCGGAATATCCCCAAATCCCCCCAAGATCTCCCCAGATCCCCCCAAAATCTCCCCAGATCCCTCCAAAATCTCCCCAAATCCCCCCAAAAACCCCCAAAATATCCCCAAAATATCCCCAAATCTCCCCAAAATCTCCCCAAATCCCCCCAAAATCTCCCCAAATCCCCCCAAAATCTCCCCAAATCCCTCCAAAATCTCCCCAAATCCCCCCAAAGTCTCCCCAAATCTCCCCAAAATCTCCCCAAATCTCCCCAGATCCCCCCAAAATCTCCCCAAATCCCCCCAAGATCTCCCCAAATCCCCCCAAATCTCCCCAGATCCCCCCAAAGTCTCTCAGAACCCCTGAGAATCCCCTCTGAGCCCCCCCAAATCTCCCCCAAACCGCAGGGATGAGATCGCCGGCTGCATCGAGGCCGCCTACGAGCGGATCCTGTTCCCCGAGGCCGCGCGGATCCTCTTCTTCAGCTCCCCCCGCAAAATGACCGACTACGCCAAGAAGGTACCACCCCCAAACCTGTCCCAAAACACCCCGAAATGATGAAAAACCGCCCTGAAATAGCCCAAAACTGCCCTGAAATAGCCCAAAACTGCCCTGAAATACCCCAAAACCGCCCTGAAATACCCCAAAACCGCCCTGAAATACCCCAAAGCCAACCTGAAATACCCCAAACCACCCCAAAACCACCCTGAAATATCCCAAAACTGCCCTGACATATCCCAAAACTGCCCTGAAATACCCCAAACCACCCCAAAACCACCCTGAAATATCCCAAAACCGCCCTGAAATACCCCAAACCTACCTGAAATACCCCAAAACTGCCCTGAAAACCCCATACCTTTCCCAAATCCCCCAATATCTGCCCCAAACACCCCCAAAATCTTTTCCAAGCCCCCAGTGTCCCTTCCAAACCCCCTTTAATTCTCTCTAATCCCCCAAAATCCCCTTTAACCCCCTCCAATCCACCCCAAATCCCCTTCAAACCCCCCAAAATCCACCCTAAGCCATCTTTAATCCCCCCAAAGCCCCTTTAACCCCTCCAATCCCCCCAAACCCCCTTTAACCCCCCCCCAAACTCCCTTTAACCCCCTCCAATCCCCCTTTAACCCCCCCAAACCCCCTTTAATCCCCCCAAACCCCCTTTAACCCCCCCCAAACCCCCTTTAACCCCCCCAAACCCCCTTTAACCCCCTCTAAATCCCCTTTAGCCCACTCCAATCTCCCTTTAACCCCCCAAATCCCCTTTAACCCCCTTTAATCCCCTCCAATCCCCCCCAAACCCCCTTTAACCCCCCCAAACTCCCTTTAACCCCCCCAAACTCCCTTTAACCCCCTCCAATCCCCCTTTAACCCCTCCAAATCCCCCCAAACCTCCTTTAACCCCCCCAAACCCCCTTTAAACTGCTCCAAATCCCCCCCAAACCCCCTTTAAACCCCTCCAAATCCCCCCTAAAGCCCCTTTTAAACTCCTCCAAATCCCCCCCCAAACCCCCTTTAACCCCTTCCAATCCCCCCAAATCCCCTCCAAAGCCCCCAAAAATCCACCCTAAGCCACCTTTAACCCCCTCCAAATCCCCGCAAATCCCCTTTAACTCCCCCAAATCCCCCCAAATCCCTTCAAACCCCCTTTTAAACCCCCTCTAAATCCCCTTTAACCCCTCCAAACCCCCCTTTAACCCCTCCAATCTCCCTTTAACCCCCTCCAATCCCCCTTTAACCCCCTCTAAATCCCCTTTAACCCACTCCAATCCCCCCTTAACCCCTCCAAACCCCCTTTAACCCCCCCCAAACCCCCCTTTAAACCCCTCCAAATCCCCTTTTAGCCCCCCCAAATCCCCCTTTAATCCCCCCCAAACCCCCTTTAACCCCCCCAAACCCCCTTTAACCCCCTCCAAACCCCCTTTAACCCCCCCAAACCCCCTTTAACCCCCTCCAAACCCCCTTTAACCCCCCCAAACCCCCTTTAACCCCCCCAAACCCCCTTTAACCCCCTCAAACCCCCTTTAACCCCCTCCAAATCCCCCCCAAACCCCCTCAGACCCCCTTTAACCCCTTTTTTCCCCCTCTCCCAGCGGGGCTGGGTGCTGGGCCCCTCCAACTATTACAGTTTTGGGGGGCGGCAGCAGAAGACCGAGGACCCCCCGATCCCCTCCACGGAATTGGCCACGCAGGTGATCGAATACGCCCGGCAGCTGGAGATGATCGTCTGAGGGCCCAGGAGCACAAAATTCCCTTTATTTCCTCCCAATTCCCGTTTTTCCGCCTTTTTTCCGCCTCTTTTCCCGCCCGCCAGGGTTTTTTTTTGGGGGGTTTTATTTTGGTTTTATTTTTGGAGGGGGTTGAACTGCTCGAAGATGATTTTTCCCCCCCCTGCCCCCCAACATTGAGACCCCCAAAATCCCCCCCAAACCCCAATTAATTGTCCTTATTTCTCTTATTTTATTGAGTTTTTGGGGGCGTTTCAAGGGCTTTGAAGTATTCCTTTGAGAGCAGTTATGTATTTAAATGTGGTTTTTTTTGGGGGGTCTTGATACACGAGGGTCTCTCTGAAACCCTCGGGACCCCCAAAATCCCCATTTATTCCCATTTTCGTTGCATTTTTGGGGGGAGTCTTGATGTGGGGACCCCAAAACCCTCTCAGATCTCCCCAGACTCCCAAATCCCCCATTTAACTCACATTTTCCCGCAGTTTTGGGAGGTTTAACAGTTTCAAAGGTTCTTTTTGGTGTGTGGGGATTTAGAGACCCCCCCTCGCACCACCTTTTTGGGCAGAATCGGGGTGGGGGGGCTGAGCCCCTTCCCCATAAAAATGGACCCCAAAATGTTTCAATAAAGTGCTGGAGCCGGAGTGAGGCGGTTTGGGAGGGTTTTGGGGTCGTTTTGGGTCATTTTGGAGCCATTTTGGGGCCGTTTCGTTCCTGAAGGGACTCCGGGACCCCCGAATTGGGAAGGGGGCGGCTCCAACTCCCTCACGAGGAAGCCCCGCCCCCTCTGTCTTCTGATTGGCTGAGCTTTCCCGCGCTGCGTGCTGATTGGCCGAGGAACAGCCATAACCTAGGAGCCCGTATGAAAGGGCTGAGATGATTGGCTGGTAGTGGTAGGAATGAGAGGAGCGCGGTGATTGGCTGGAGCCGCGGGGCCGCGTGGTTAATGAGAGTGCGAGGGGGCGGGGTTAAAATGACGTGAGGAGGGCGGTACGGGCGGGAGGAGGAAGGCTCAGCGCTCCCAGTGCCCTCCCAGTTACTCCCAGTGCCCTCCCAGTTACCCCCAGTGCCCTCCCAGTTGGTCCTGCGGTGCCCAAGCGCGCTGGCCAATCCCCAGCGAAAACGAGCAAATGGACCAATCAGAGTGCGGCGCTGCGGGCGTGGGCGTTGATTGACGTGCGGCTCAGCCAATGAGCGAGCGGCTTGCTCTATGGGCCAGACCAAAGGCCGGGGCTGCTCGAGACGAGCCAATCGTGCCTGGATGATGTCGATCGACGTCGCTCCGCGGCAATGGAGGGGGCGCCGCTGCCGAAGGGCGCTGTGGGAAGAGGGAGGTGGGATCTGAGCGTAGCACAAGGAGACGGGGCAGAGCTTTGCCCTGACAGGCAACGCGTCCTCCAATCAGCGCGGTGGGCGGGCGGACCGTTTCGCGAGGCGACCAATGGTATTCTGAGGAGAGCGCTGATTGACAGCGCAGCGGACCAATAGGCGCTGGACGTTCTCCGCGACTGGGCAAATCACAGCGGCTCCTGGCGGCGCGAGTGCGGCGGGAACGGCCTCAGCCAATGGGATGCGCTGTTCGCCTTGATTGACGCGTGGGCGGGCCAATGGGGGGCGTGTCGTGGGCGGGACGGCGGAGCGGGGCGCCATGTCGCGGCGGCGGTGGCGCGGCCCTCAGGGTGCCGAGGGCGGCGGACGCGGAACCGACATGGGGAAGATGGCGGCGGGCGGCGGCGGCGGCGGTTCGGGCCGATATTACGGCGGCGGTAGCGGCGGAGAAGGCGGGAGGGCTCCTAAGCGCCTGAAAACCGATAGCGCGGAGCCGCCGCCTCACGGGCCCGGTGGGCCGGGGGGCGCGGGCGGCGGAGCCGGAGCGGGAGGATCGGTGAGAGCGGGGGGAAAGCGGGGAAGGGGTTTCATGTGGGGAGGGGGTTTAGAACGCTCTGAGCGCGATAAACGTGGCGGCAGAGGCCGAGAGCGGTAAAACATCTCCCCTGAGGGGGGAAAATGAGGGGAAAGAGGGGTCTGAGGGGGCGAACATGGCGGGAAGGGCTGAGGGGACCCTCATGAGAAGAAAATGGCGGGAAGAAGGCGCTGAGGGGAGGAAGCGATTTCTCTGAGGGGACAGATGTGGGGAGAGGGGTTCTGAGGGAGGCAAATACAGCGGGAAAGGCTGAGGGGGGTGAAAGATTCCCTCTGAGGGGGATTTTATTTAGGGAAATGGCTGCGGGCCGCAAATATGGAGGAGCGCGGATATTTATCGAACTTTTAGGGGGTTAAATCTTAACGGGGGTAAGGGAGGCCCGCGGGGTTTTGGGGGTGTCCACAAGGCCTCGGTGTCCCCCTCAGGAGAATTACGAGGACCCCCACAAAACGCCGGCGTCGCCCGTGGTTCACATCCGCGGCCTCATCGATGGCATCGTGGAGGCCGATCTGGTGGAGGCGCTGCAGGAGTTCGGGCCCATCAGGTGGGGACACCGGGGACACCGAGGGGACACCGAGGGGACACCGGGGACAGCGTGCTGGGCACTCAGGGGTGGCATAGGGGTGACTCTGGGGACGCCGAGGGGACACCGAGGGGACACTGGGGACAGCGTGCTGGGCACTCTGGGGTGACGCCGGGGGACGCTCTGGGGACACCGAGAGGACACCGGGGACACCGAGGGGACACCGAGGGGACACCGGGGACAGCGTGCTGGGCACGCAGGGGTGGCATAGGGGTGACTCTGGGGACGCCGAGGGGACACCGGGGACACCGAGGGGACACCGGGGACACCGAGGGGACACCGAGGGGACACCGGGGACAGCGTGCTGGGCACTCGGGTGACGCCGGGGACGCTCTGGGGACACTGAGAGGACACCGGGGACACCGAGGGGACATCGGGGACACCGAGATGGCACTGGGGACACCGGGGGGACACTCTGGGGACACCGAGGGGACACCGAGGGGACACCGAGGGGACACCGGGGACAGCGTGCTGGGCACTCAGGGGTGACGCCGGGGACGCTCTGGGGACACCGAGAGGACACCGGGGACACCGAGGGGACACTGAGGAGACACCGGGGACAGCGTGCTGGGCACGCAGGGGTGGCATAGGGGACACTGGGGACACCGGGGGACACCGAGGGGACACTGAGGACAGTGTGCTGGGCACTCCGGAGTGGCACAGAGGTGACACCAGGGACACTGAGGGGACATCGAGGGGGCATTGGGGACAACCGGGGACAGCGTGCTGGGCACTCTGGGGTGACACCGGGGACACCGAGGGGACACTGGGGACACTGAGGGGGACACTGGAGACAGCGTGCTGGGCACTCCAGGGTGACACCGGGGACACCGAGGGGACACTGGGGGACAGTGTGCTGGGCAGTCCAGGGTGGCACAGGGGTGACACCAGGGACACTCAGGGGGCACCGGGGACACTCTGGGGACACCGAGGGGACACTGGGGACAGCGTGCTGGGCACTCCGGGGTGGCACCAGGGACGCTCTGGGGACACTTAGGGGATGCTGGGGACAGCGTGCTGGGCACTCCGGGTGGCACAGGGGTGACACCGGGGGCGCTCTGGGGACACTGAGGGGACACCGAAGACAGCGTGCTGGGCACTCCAGGGTGGCACAGGGGTGACACTGGGGACGCTCTGGGGACACCGAGAGGACACTCAGGGGACACTGGGGACACCTAGCGGTCACCGGGGACAGCGTGCTGGACACTCCGAGGTGGCACAGGGGTGACACCGGGGACACTGAGGGGACACTGGGGACACCGAGGGGACACTGGGGACGGTGTGCTGGACACTCTGGGGTGGCACAGGGGTGACACCGGGGACACTCTGGGGACACTGGTGGCTGTGGGCTCGCTGTGGTGACGTTGTGGTGGCACTGGGGGGCTGGTGACGCCACGGTGACGGCGATCCCGTGACAGCGGTGACAGCGCTGTGTCCCCTGTTCTGGTTTTGTGGAGGTGACACCTGGGGGAGGTGACACCACAGTGACAAAGTCCTTGTCACAGCTCTGTGGTGACATCAGCGGTTGGGGACACCGTGGGTTGGGGACACTGTAGTTTGGGGACATCCTAGTGACAGTGTCCCTGTTCCAGTTACGTAGTGGTGATGTCACGGGTTGGGGACACTGGGCTGGGGACATCCCGGGGACAACGTCCCTGTCCCAGCTCTGTGGTGATGTCAGGGCTTGGGGACACCGTGGGTTGGGGACACCATGGGTTGGGGACATCCTGGTGACAACGTCCCTGTCCCAGCTACGTGATGCTGATGTCAGGGCTTGGGGACACCATGGGTTGGAGACACCGCAGGCTGGGGACACCATGGGTTGGGGACACCACGGGTTGGGGACACCATGGGCTGGGGACACCATGGGTTGGGGACACCGCAGGCTGGGGACACCATGGGCTGGGGACACCATGGGTTGGGGGACACCATGGGTTGGGGACACCATGGGTTGGGGACATCCCCGGTGACATCTCTGTCCCAGCTACATGGCGATGTCAGGGATTGGTGACACCATGGGCTGGGGACACCATGGGTTGGGGACACCATGGTGACAATGTCCCTGTCCCAGCTACGTGGTAGTGATGTCAGGGCTTGGGGACACCATGGGTTGGGGACACACCATGGGCTGGGGACACCGTGGGTTGGGGACACCATGGGTTGGGGACACCGTGGTGACAACGTCCCTGTCCCAGCTACGTGGTAGTGATGTCAGGGCTTGGGGACACCATGGGTTGGGGACACCATGGGTTGGGGACATCCCGGTGACATCTCTGTCCCAGCTACATGGTGATGTCAGGGATTGGTGACACCATGGGCTGGGGACACCATGGGTTGGGGACACCATGGGCTGGGGACACCATGGGTTGGGGACATTCTGGTGACAACGTCCCTGTCCCAGCTACGTGGTGATGTCAGGGCTTGGGGACACCATGGGCTGGGGACACCATGGGCTGGGGACACCATGGGTTGGGGACACCGTGGGTTGGGGACACCATGGGCTGGGGACATTCTGGTGACAATGTCCCTGTCCCAGCTACGTGGTGGTGATGTCAGGGGTTGGGGACACCATGGGTTGGGGACATCCTGGGTTGGGGACACCATGGGTTGGGGACATTCCGGTGACAACATTCCAGTCCCAGCTATGTGATGTTGATGTCAGGGGTTGGGGACACCATGGGTTGGGGACACCATGGGCTGGGGACATCTTGGTGACAACGTCCCTGTCCCAGTTACGTGGTGGTGACGTCAGGGCTTGGGGACACACCATGGGTTGGGGACACCATGGGTTGGGGACACCGTGGTAGCAACATTCCTGTCCCAGTTATGTGGTGGTGATGTCAGGGATTGGGGACACCATGGGTTGGGGACATCCCGGTGACATCTCTGTCCCAGCTACATGGTGATGTCAGGGATTGGTGACACCATGGGTTAGGGACACCATGGGTTGGGGACATCCTGGTGACAACGTCCCTGTCCCAGCTACGTGATGCTGATGTTAGGGCTTGGGGACACCATGGGTTGGAGACACTGCGGGCTGGGGACACCATGGGTTGGGGACATCCCGGTGACATCTCTGTCCCAGCTACATGGTGGTGTCAGGGATTGGTGACACCATGGGCTGGGGACACCATGGGTTGGGGACACACCATGGGCTGGGGACACCATGGGCTGGGGACATCCTGGTGACAACGTCCCTGTCCCAGCTACGTGATGCTGATGTCAGGGCTTGGGGACACCATGGGTTGGAGACACCGCAAGCTGGGGACACCATGGGTTGGGGACACCATGGGTTGGGGACACCATGGGTTGGGGACATCCCGGTGACATCTCTGTCCCAGCTACATGGTGGTGTCAGGGATTGGTGACACCATGGGTTGAGGACACCATGGGCTGGGGACACCATGGGTTGGGGACACACCATGGGTTGAGGACACCATGGGCTGGGGACACCATGGGTTGGGGACATCCTGGTGACAACGTCCCTGTCCCAGCTACGTGGTGGTGATGCCGAAGAAGCGTCAGGCGCTGGTGGAGTTTGAGGACATCCTGGGCGCCTGCAACGCCGTCAACTACGCCGCCGACAACCAGATCTACTTCGCCGGCCACCCGGCCTTCGTCAACTACTCCACCAGCCAGAAGATCTCGCGGCCCGGCGACAGCGACGACGCGCGTGGCGTCAACAATGTGCTGCTCTTCACCATCCTCAACCCCATCTACTCCATCACCACGGTGAGAAGGGCTGGGGGCTTCGCTGGGGTGTGGGGTGTGGTTTATTGGGGTTTGGGGTATGGTTTATTGGGGTGTGGGGTGTGGTTTATTGGGGTTTATTGGGGTTTGGGGTCACCAACAACGTGCTGCTCTTCACCATCCTCAACCCCATCTACTCCATCACCACGGTGAGCAGGGCTGGGGGCTTCGCTGGGGTGTGGGGTGTGGTTTATTGGGGTGTGGGGTGTGGTTTATTGGGGTTTATTGGGGTTTGGGGTCACCAACAATGTGCTGCTCTTCACCATCCTCAACCCCATCTACTCCATCACCATGGTGAGCAGGGCTGGGGGCTTCACTGGGGGTTGGGTGTGGTTTATTGGGGTGGGGGGTGTGGTTTATTGGGGTGTGGGATGTGGTTTATTGGGGTGGGGTTTATTGGGGTGTGGGGTGTGGTTTATTGGGGTGTGGTTTATTGGGGTTTGGGGTCACCAACAACGTGCTGCTCTTCACCATCCTCAACCCCATCTACTCCATCACCACTGTGGGTGGAGGTTTGGAGTTTTTGGGGTCCTGGGCTGTATTTTTGGGGTCCTGGGCTGTATCTCTGGTGTCCTGGGCTGTATTTTTGGGGTCCCAGGTGTGTTTTTGGTATCCTGGGCTGTATTTTTGGTCTCCTGTGCTGCATTTTTGGTGTCCCAGGTGTGTTTTGGTGTCCTGGGCTGTATTTTTGGTCTCCTGTGCTGCATTTTTGGTGTCCCAGGTGTATTTTTGGGGTCCCAGGTGTATTTTTGGGGTCCCAGGTGTATTTTTGGGGTCCCAGGTGTGTTTTGGGGCACCCCTGACCCCCCCATTTCCCACAGGACGTGCTCTACACCATCTGCAACCCCTGCGGGCCGGTGCAGAGGATCGTCATCTTCCGCAAGAACGGCGTCCAGGCCATGGTGGAATATCCAGAAATCCGGGAATCCCAAATCTGGGAAAGGAGGGAGGGGGATCCCCAAAATCCCGGTGCCCCCAATTCCCACCGGGAATCCCAAATCTGGGAAAGGAGGGAGGGGGATCCCCAAAATCCCGGTGCCCCAAATTCCCACCGGGAATCCCAAATCCAGGGGAGAAGGGAGGGGGATCCCCAAAATCCCGGTGCCCCAAATTCCCACCAGGAATCCCAAATCCAGGGGAGAAGGGAGGGGGGATCCCCAAAATCCCGGTGCCCCAAATTCCCACTGGGAATCCCAAATCTGGGAAAGGAGGGAGGGGGATCCCCAAAATCCCGGTGCCCCCAATTCCCACTGGGAATCCCAAATCCGGGAAAGGAGGGAGGGGGATCCCCAAAATCCCGGTGCCCCCAATTCCCACTGGGAATCCCAAATCCGGGAAAGGAGGGAGGGGGATCCCCAAAATCCCGGTGCCCCCAATTCCCACCGGGAATCCCAAATCCAGGGGAGAAGGGAGGGGGATCCCCAAAATCCCGGTGCCCCCAATTCCCACCGGGAATCCCAAATCTGGGAAAGGAGGGAGGGGGATCCCCAAAATCCCCAAAATCCCGGTGCCCCCAATTCCCACTGGGAATCCCAAATCCGGGAAAGGAGGGAGGGGGATCCCCAAAATCCCGGTGCCCCAAATTCCCACCGGGAATCCCAAAAATCCCCAAAATCCCCAAAATCCCCAAAATCCCGGTGCCCCCAATTCCCGCCGGGAACGGCGCTGGGGAACCTCCAGGAGGGATTTGGGGGGCTCAGGTGGCCTCACCTGGCTCAGAGCGAGGCCGTTCCCATCTCCCCGCCCCTCTTTGATCCCAAAATTCCCCGGATCCGAACTCCCCGAGTTTTGGGAATTTTGGGAATTTCGGGAATTGCCGGAATTTTCCGCGTTTTCCTTGACGGGCGGGAACGTTCGACTCGGTGCAGAGCGCCCAGCGCGCCAAGGCCTCGCTCAACGGCGCCGACATCTACTCGGGCTGCTGCACCCTCAAGATCGAGTACGCCAAGGTGAGAGCACCTGGGGACACCTGGGGGACACCTGGGGACACCTGGGGACACACCTGGGGGCACCTGGGGACATCTGAGACAGCTGAGGACATCTGGGGATATCTGAGAACACCTGGGGGCACCTGGGGACAGCTGGGGACACCTGGGGACAGCTGGGGACAGCTGGGGACACACCTGGGGACACACCTGGAGACAGCTGGGGACACACCTGGGGACAGCTGGGGACAGCTGGGGACACACCTGGGGACACACCTGGAGACAGCTGGGGACACACCTGGGGACACCTGAGGGGACACCTGGGGACATCTGGGGATATCTGAGAACACCTGGGGGGACAGCTGGGGACACCTGGGGCACCTGGGGAGAGCTGGGGACATCTGAGACAGCTGGGGACATCTGAGAACACCTGGGGACACCTGGGGGGACAGCTGGGGACATCTGGGGACATCTGAGAACACCTGGGGACACCTGGGGGGACAGCTGGGGACATCTGGGGACATCTGAGAACACCTGGGGACACCTGGGGGGACAGCTGGAGACACCTGAGACAGCTGGGGACACACCTGGGGACAGCTGGGGACACACCTGGGGACATCTGGGGATATCTGAGAACACCTGGGGACACCTGAGACAGCTGGGGACATCTGGGAATATCTGAGAACACCTGGGGGCACCTGGGGACAGCTGGGGACACACCTGGGGACAGCTGGGGACACACCTGGGGCACCTGGGGACAGCTGGGGACATCTGAGACAGCTGGGGACATCTGAGAACACCTGGGGACATCTGGGGGGACAGCTGGGGACACCTGGGGACATCTGGGGACATCTGAGAACACCTGGGGACACCTGGGGGGACAGCTGGAGACACCTGAGACAGCTGGGGACACACCTGGGGACATCTGGGACCTCCAGGAACACCTGGGGGGACACCTGGGGACATCTGAGAATACCTGGGAACACCTGGGGAGACATCTGGGGACACACCTGGGGCACCTGGGGACACCTGGGGGGACATCTGGGGACACACCTGGGACACCTGGAGATAGCTGGGACACCTGGGGAGACACCTGGGGACATCTGGAGATACCTGGGACAGCTGGGGACACACCTGGGGATACCTGGGGCACCTGGGGGGACATCTGGAGACATCTGGGAGCACCTGGGACATTTGAGGGGACACACCTGGAGATGTCTGGGGGTACCTGGGGACACACTTGGGCACACCTGGGGGTACCTGGGCACACCTGGGGACACACCTGGGCACACCTGGAGATATCTGGGGGTACCTGGACACACCTGGGGGTACCTGAGGGCACACTTGGGGGTACCTGGGGACACGTGGGGACACACCTGGAGATGTCTGGGGGTACCTGGGGACACACCTGGGCACACCTGGGGACACACCTGGAGATGTCTGGGGGTACCTGGGGACACACCTGGGCACACCTGGGGACACACCTGGAGATACCTGGGGGTACCTGGGCACACCTGGGGACACACCTGGAGATACCTGGGCACACCTGGGGGTACCTGGGGACACACCTGGGCACACCTGGGGGTACCTGAGCACACCTGGGGACACACCTGGAGATACCTGGGCACACCTGGGGACATACCTGGAGATACCTGGGGGTACCTGGGCACACCTGGGGGTACCTGGGGACACACCTGGGCACACCTGGGGACACACCTGGAGATACCTGGGGGTACCTGGGCACGCCTGGGGGTACCTGGGGACACACCTGGGGGTACCTGGGCACACTTGGAGATACCTGGGGGTACCTGGGCACACCTGGGGGTACCTGGGGACACACCTGGGCACACCTGGGGGTACCTGGGCACACCTGGGGACACACCTGGGGGTACCTGGGCAGGTGCCAAAGCCCCTTCCCCGTTCCCCCCCCCCAGCCCAGCCGCCTGAACGTGTTCAAGAACGACCAGGACACCTGGGACTACACCAACCCCAACCTGAGTGGGACAGGTAATGCAACACCCGGCAACAGCCCCGCCCTGGGGGGGACCCCGGGGGGCTGGGGGGGTCACCTGGGCCAGGTGGGGGCAGGAGGGGCCAGGTTTGAGTTTCTGGGAGGATTCCTGGGATTTTGGGGGTTTGGAGAAGGGAGGGGTTGTTGTTTTGTCACCTGGAATGTGAGAGGGTTGGGGGGGTCACACCTGGAAAGGGATTGAACACCTGGGGAGGGGTCTCACACCTGAGGAGGGGTCACACACCTGGACAGGTCACACACCTCAGGGGTCACACCTGGAGAGGTCACACACCTGAGGAGGGGTCACACACCTGGAGGGGTCACACACCTCAGGGGTCACACCTGGAGGGGTCTCACACCTGGAGGAGTCACACACCTGGACAGGTCACACACCTGGAGGGGTCACACACCTGGACAGGTCACACACCTCAGGGGTCACACCTGGAGAGGTCACACACCTGGAGGGGTCACACCTGGGGAGGGGTCACATGGTGGGGGGGTCACACACCTAGAGAGGGGTCAAACACCTGGACAGGTCACACACCTGAGGAGGGGTGACACACTTGGAGAGGGGTCACACACCTGGAGGGGTCACACACCTCAGGGGTCACACCTGGAGGGGTCACACACCTGGGGAGGGGTGACACACCTGGAGAGGGGGCCTCACACCTGGACAGGGGGTCACACACCTGGAGGGGGTCACACACCTGGAGAGGGATCACAAACCTGGAGAGGGGTCACATCTGGAGGGGTCACACCTGGACAGGTCACACACTTGGACAGGGGTCGCACCTGGACAGGTCACACACCTGGAGGGGTCACACACCTGGACAGGTCACACACCTCAGGGGTCACACCTGGAGGGGTCACACACCTGGAGGAGTCACACACCTGGGGGAGGGGTCACACACCTGGACAGGGGTCACACACCTGAGGAGGGGTCACACACCTGGGGAGGGGTCTCACACCTGGGGAGGGGTCACACCTGGAGGGGTCACACACCTGGAAAGGGGTCACACCTGGAGGGGTCACACACCTGGGGAGGGGTCACACCTGGACAGGTCACACACCTGGAGAGGGGTCACACACCTGAGGAGGGGTGACACACTTGGAGAGGGGTCACACACCTGGACGGGGTCACACACCTGGGGAGGGGTCTCACACCTGGACAGGTCACACACCTGGAGGGGTCACATGGGGGGGATCACACACCTGGGGAGGGGTCTCACACCTGGGGAGGGGTGACACACCTGGGGAGGGGTCTCACACCTCAGGTGTCTCACACCTATTCCAGGTGTACCAGAGAACCCCCCCCACCTTTCCCATCTCCAGGTGTGGCCCCCCCCCTCTCTTCCCCATCCCTTTCTCCCCGGGGATCCTCGGGGCTGGGGGGGATTTCCAGAACATTCCTGAGGTTTGTGGGGCTCGGAGCCGGGGGGTCCTTCCCAAAAATGGGGGGGGTCCTTCCCAAAAAAATGAGGGGGTTCAGGGGTTCTTCCCAAAAAATGGGGGATCCTTCCCGAAAATTGGGGGGTCCAGGGGGTCCTTCCCAAGAAATGGGGGGTCCCAGGGGTTCTTCCCGAAAATTGGGGGGGTCCTTCCCAAAAAATGAGGGGGTTCTGGGGGTCCTTCCCAAAAAATGGGGGGTCCTTCCCAAAAATTGTGGGGGTCTTTGGGGTCCTTCCCAAAAAATGGGGGGTCCCAGGGGTTCTTCCTGAAAACTGGGGGGGTCCTTCCCAAAAAATGGGGGGTCCTGGGGTCCTTCCCAAAAAATGAGGGGGTCCAGGGGGTCCTTCCCAAATTGGGGGGGTCCTTCCTGAAAATTGGGGGGGGTCTTTCCTAAAAAATGGGGGGGGTCTTTCCCGAAAATTGGGGGGTCCAGGGGGTCCTTCCCAAAAAATGGGGGGGGTCCTTCCCAAAAAATGGGGGGGTCTTGGGGGTCCTTCCTGAAAATTGGGGGGGTCCTGAGGGTCCTTCCCAAAAAATGTGGGGTCCTTCCCAAAAAATGGGGGGGTCTTGGGGGTCCTTCCCGAAAATTGGGGGGTCCCAGGGGTTCTTCCTGAAAATTGGGGGGTCCCAGGGGTTCTTCCCCAAAAATGGGGGGGGTCCTTCCCGAAAATTGGGGTGCTGGGGGTGGGGGTTTGGGGTTTGGGGTTGGCCAATTCCGAGCACATTCCGGGCGGATTCAGCCTCGCCTCCTCTTCCTCCTCCTCCTCCTCCTCCTCCTCCTCCTCCTCCTCCTCCTCCTCCTCCTCCTGCACAACCCTCACACCACACGGGGGGGGCCCAAAACTCACGGAGAAAACACCAGAACCCCGAAAACAACAACAACAACCAAAATAACAACAGCCAAAATAACAACAAAACAACAGCCAAAACAACAACCAAAATAACAGAACAACAACAAAAATAACAAAACAACAGCACAACAAAACAACAGCCAAAACAACAACAGCCAAAACAACAACAAAAATAACAAAACAACAACCAAAATAACAATCAAAACAACAGCACAACAAAACAACAGCCAAACAACCAAACAGCCAAAACAACAACCAAACAACAACAAAACAACAGCCAAAACAACAACCAAACAGCAACAAAACAACAGCCAAAATAACAAACAACAACCAAAACAACCAAACAACAAAACAACAGCCAAACCAACAACCAAACCAACAAAACAACAACCAAAATAACAAACAAAACAACAAAACAACAACAAAACAACAACTAAAATAACAAAACAACAACCAAAACAATTAAAATAACAAACAAAACAACAACCAAAATAACAAAACAAACAGCAAAACAACAGCCAAAGCAACAGCCAAAATAACAAAACAACCAAAACAACAACCAAACAACAACCAAAATAACAAACAAAACAAAATAACAACCAAAATAACAAAACAACAACCAAAACAACACCACCACCACCGGCAGGACCCCCCGGCGAGGGACACGGCACATCCATCCACCACCAAATTCCCCAAAAAATAATTCCTCATCCCAAAAAAAATTCCAAGCAGGAATTTTAAGAAATCCTCCAGGAGCCACCTCCGGTGGTTTTTTTGGGTTTTTTTAGGAATTTTCTCTGAGGTAAGAAAAAATTCCGGGGTTTTTTTAGGATATTTTGGTGTTTTTTAAATTTTTTTTTAAGGAATTTTTTCATTTCCAAAGCACAAAACAAACAAAAAAAAAATCTCGGTGGTTTTTAGGATTTTTGAGAATATTCCGAGACACATTCCAAGAATATTCCAGGAATATTCCAGGAACATTCCAAGAACATTCCAAGAATGTTTTGGTTTGGGTTTTTTTTAGGAATTTTTTCATTTCCAAGGCACAATTTTGGGAGGTTTTTAGGAATTCTTTCACCACAGGTGAGTTTCCAGGACCAAATTCCGGTGGTTTGGCTTTTTTTGGGAATTCCAAGAGCGATTTCACGGGAATTTTCTCAACATGGACACACTCCAGGAACATTTCCTAGGAATTCTCTCACTTCCAAGGCACAATTTGGGTGAATTTTTTGGGAATTCAGCAACATGGGAACATTCCAAGAACATTTCACGGGAATTCTCTCACTTCCAAGTCACAATTTGAGCAAATTTTTAGGAATTCAGCAACATGGACACACTCCAAGAACATTTCCTGGGAATTCTCTCATTTCCAAGACACAATTTGGGCGAATTTTTAGGAATTCAGCAACATGGACACATTCCAAGAACATTTCCTAGGAATTCTTTCATTTCCAAGACACAATTCCGGTGTTTCTTTGGGAATTCTCTCAACATCAACACATTCCAAGAACATTTCCTAGGAATTCTCTCACTTCCAAGGCACAATTTGGGCGAATTTTTGGGAATTCTCTCAACATCGGCACATTCCAAGAACATTTCCTAGGAATTCTCTCACTTCCAAGGCACAATCCCGGTGGTTTTTTAGGAATTCCACAACATGGACACACTCCAAGAACATTTCCTGGGAATTCTCTCCCTTCCAAGACCCAAATTCCAGCACATTCCAGGACCTTTCCCCCATCCCTGACCCCATTCCGAGGGATTTGAGGAATTCTCTCCCCTCCAAGACCAATTTTGGGTCATTTTTAGGGGTTTCCTTCCCAAACCTCTGCTGGTGCTTTCGGGAGCTCTTTCGTTCCCAAAACCGTAATTCCAGAACTTTCCAGAGCCGTAATTCCAGAACTTTCCAGAACATTCCAGACCTTCCAGAACTTTCCAGAGCTGTAGTTCCAGCACTTCCCAGAACATTCCTGAACATTCCAGAGCTGTAATTCCAGAACATTCCAGAACCGTAATTCCAGAACTTTCCAGGCTTTTCCAGAGCTGTAATTCCAGCACTTCCCAGAACATTCCAGACCTTCCAGAGCTGTAATTCCAGCACTTTTAGGTACTTTTTCTTGTTCCATCACAAAATTCCAGCTCTTTCAGGAACTTTTTCCTGTTCCATCA
>CM076536.1:2268911-2333323 GCA_038429875.1 Poecile montanus | reverse complement strand
GAGGATCCAGGGGGGTCCCAGGGGGGGTCCTGGATTATCCAGGGGGGTCCTGGGGGGATCTGGGGGGGTCCCAGGAGGATCCAGGGGGGGTCCCAGGGGGTCCCGGGGGGGTCTCAGGGGGGTCCTGGGGTGATCCAGGGGGGTCCCAGGGGGGTCCTGGATCATCCTGGGGGGTCCCAGGGGGTCCCTGGGGGTTCCAGGGGGTCCTGGGGGGGTCCTGGGGGGGATCCAGGGGGGTCCCAGGGGGGTCCTGGATCATCCTGGGGGGTCCCAGGGGGATCTGGGGGGGTCCCAGGATGATCCAGGGGGGTCCCAGGGGGTCCTGGGGGGGTCTCAGGGGGGTTCCAGAGGATCAGGGGGGTCCCAGGGGGGTCCTGGATCATCCTGGGGGGATCTGGGGGGGGTCCCTGGGGGTCCTGGGGTGACCCAGGGGGGTCCCAGGGTGATCCTGGGGGTCCCAGGGTGATCCAGGAAGGTTCTGGGGGGTCCTGGGGGGCACCCGGGAGGTCTCGGGGGGATCCAGGGGGGTCCTGGGATGATCCAGAGGGTTCTGGGGGGTCCCAGGATGATCCAGGGGGGGTCCCAGGATGATCCAGGGGCTCCTGGGGTGATCTGGGGGGGTCCCAGGATGATCCAGGGGATCCCTGGGGGTTCCAGGGTGATTCAGGGGGGATCCTGGAGGGTCCCAGGAGGATCCAGGAGGGTCCTGGGGGGTCCCGGGACGATCCAGGGGGTCCCAGGATGATCCTGGAGGTCCCTGGGGGTCCCAGGGGTGTCCTGGGGTGGATCCTGGGGGTCCCGGGATGATCCTGGGGGGATCCTGGAGGTCCCAGGAGGATCCAGGAGGATCCAGGGGGATCTTGGGGGATGATCCAGGGGGTCCCAGGACGATCCAGGGGGGATCCTGGGGGATCTTGGAGGTCCCAGGAGGATCCAGGGGGTCCAGGGGGGTCCTGGGGTGGATCCTGGGGGTCCCTGGGGGTCCCAGGGGTGTCCCAGGGGTGTCCCGGGATGATCCAGGGGGGTCCCAGGGGTGTCCCAGGTGATCCCGGGGGGTCCTGGGAGGATCCAGGGGGTCCCAGGGGTGTCCTGGGAGGATCCTGGGGGATCCCAGGATGATCCAGGGGGGTCCCAGGGGGGGTCCTGGGAGGATCCTGGGGGTCCCAGGGGTGTCCTGGGGGTCCCAGGGGTGTCCCAGGGGTGTCCCAGGGTGGTCCCGGGGGGTCCCGCTGCCGTTAGGACGCGTGCTGCGCCGTGGAGAAGCAGAGCTTGAGCGTGTAGGGGTAGGGCCCGTCTGGGGGGGGGACACAGAGGGGTCAGGGGGGCTCAGGGGGGGCTCAGGGACCCCCCCAGACCCCCCAGGACCCCCCCAGGACCCCCCCAGACCCCTCCCCAGGCACTCACTGGGGTTCTTCATCTGGAAGTGGTTGAGGAAGCCGAGGGTCTCCAGGGCGTCGCTCTTGGAGTCCCACTCCAGCAACCCGAGGAGCTGCGCTCGCCTGGGGGGACAACGGGGGGACAACGGGGTCAGGGGGGCACCCAGGGGGCACCCAGGGGGTCAGGGGGGCACCCAGGGGGCACCCAGGGGGTCAGGGGGGCACCCAGGGGTCACCCAGGGGTCAGGGGGGCACCCAGGGGTCACCCAGGGGTCAGGGGGGCACCCAGGGGGCACCCAGGGGTCACTCAGGGGTCAGGGGGCACCCAGGGGGCACCCTGAGGTCACTCAGGGGTCAGGGGGGCACCCAGGGGTCAGGGGGACACCCAGGGGTCAGGGGGGCACCCAGGGGTCACCCAGGGGTCAGGAGGGCAGCCAGGGGTCACCCCGGGGTCAGGGGGACACCCCAGGGGTCACCCAGGGGTCAGGGGGGCACCCAGGGGTCACCCCAGGGGTCAGGGAGACACACAGGGGTCAAAGGGGCACCCAGGGGTCACTCAGGGGTCACCCAGGGGTCAGGAGGGCACCCAGGGGTCACTCAGGGGTCAGGGGGACACCCCAGGGGTCACTCAGGGGTCAGGGGGGGCACCCAGGGGTCAAAGGGACACCCCAGGGGTCAGGGGGGCACCCCAGGGGTCACTCAGGGGTCAGGGGGACACCCCAGGGGTCAAAGGGACACCCCAGGGGGTCACCCTGGGGTCACTCAGGGGTCAGGGGGGCACCCCAGGGGTCACTCAGGGGTCAGGGGGACACCCCAGGGGTCAGGGGGACACCCCAGGGGTCACCCCAGGGGTCAGGGGGACACTTGGGGGGCACCCAGGGGTCAGGGGGGATCTGGGGGGACACCCAGGGGTCACTCAGGGGTCAAAGGGGCACCCAGGGGTCACCCAGGGGTCAGGGGGGCACCCAGGGGGCACCCAGGGGTCACTCAGGGGTCAGGGGGACACCCCAGGGGTCAAAGGGACACCCCAGGGGTCACCCCGGGGTCACTCAGGGGTCACTCAGGGGTCACCCAGGGTCACTCAGGGGTCACCCAGGGGTCACTCAGGGGTCACCCAGGGGTCACCCAGGCTCAGGGACCCCTCCCCCACACTCACTCTTTCCAGAGAACACCTTGACCGAGGACGGGCGCTTGACCCCGAGCTCATCGCAGATCTGGGGGGACACGAGGGGTCAGGGGGGCTGGGGGAGGAGGAGGAAGAGGAGAGGAGGAAGAGGAGGAGGAGGAGGAGGAAGAGGAAGAAGAGGAAGAGGAGGAGGAAGGCAGAAACCAGAAGAAAAGGGGAGGAGGAGCAGGAGGGGAGGCTGCAGAGCTGGGGGAGGAGGAGGAGGATGAAGGAGGAGAAAGAGGATGATGAAGAAGGAGGATGAAGGGCAGGAGACAGCAGAGCTGGGGGAGGAGGAGGAGGATGGAAAAAGAGGATGAGGATGATGATGAAGGAAAAGGAGGAGGATGAAGAAGGAGGAGGATGCAGGATGATGCAGGAGGAGGAGGATGATGGAGAAGGAGGAGGATGAAGGAGGAGGATGATGATGAAGGATGAAGAAGGAGGAGGATAAAGAAGGAGAATAAAGGAGGATGATGAAGGATGATGCAGGAGGATGAAGGAGAAAGAGGAGGATGAAGGAGGGAGAGGATGACGGAGGGAAGGAGGGAGAGGATGACGGAGGAGGGGGAGGATGATGAAGGAGGGAGGATGATAATGAAGGAGGATGATGCAGGATGATGATGAAGGAGAAGTATAACAAAGGGTGATGATGAAAAAGGATGATGGAGGATGAAGGACAATGATGCAGGAGGATGATGAAGGAGAATGATGAAAAAGGATGATGAAGGAGCAGGAGGATGATGAAGGAGAATAATGATGAAGGAGGATGATGAAGGAGCAGGAGGATGATGATGGAGAACAATGATGAAGGAGAAGGATGCAGGAGGATGCAGGAGGATGATGATGAAGGAGCAGGAGGATGATGAAGGACCATGATAATGATGAAGGAGCAGGATGAGGATGATGAAAGAGAATAATGATGAAGGAGAAGGATGCAGGAGGATGAAGAAACAGGAGGAAGATGAAGGAGAATAATGATGAAGGAGGAGGATGCAGGAGGATGCAGGAGGATGATGAAGGAGCAGGATGAGGATGATGAAGGAGCAGGATGAGGATGATGAAGGAGCAGGATGAGGATGATGAAGGAGCAGGAGGATGATGAAGGAGCAGGATGAGAATGATGAAGCAGAATAATGATGAAGAAAGAGGATGCAGGAGGATGATGAAGGAGCAGGATGATGATGAAGGAGCAGGAGGATGAAGGACCACGATAATGATAAAGGAGCAGGAGGATGATGAAGGAGCAAGCTGAGGATGATGATGATGAGGATGAGGAGGATGAGGAAGGGCAGCCCCACCTCGTAGAAGTTCTCCTCGGTGACGTCCAGGGGGGCGTTGAAGAAGTGCAGGACGTTGCTGGGGTGTTGGATGCGGTTCTTGGCCGCCTGTTCGGGCGTGGAGAAGCGATTGTTGCGGGAGCCGCTGAAATCCTTGTAACTGCAGGAGCCGTCCTCCAGCCCGTACGACTGCCCCGGCATGATGGCGTGCTGCTTCGAGACACTGCAGGGGAAAAATGGGTTAGAGAGCCCCAAAAACCCCAAAAATCCACCCTAAAAACCCCAAAATCCACCCCAAAAACCCCAAAATCCATCCTAAATCCATCCCAAAACCCCCGTACGACTGCCCCGGCATGATGGCGTGCTGCTTGGAGACACTGCAGGGGAAAAATGGGTTAAAAAACACCAAAACCATCCCAAAAATCAAAAAAATCCATCCTAAAAACCCCAAAATCCACCCCAAAAACCCCAAAATCCACAAAAATCCACCCCAAAATCCCCATAATCCATCCTAAACCCCCGTACGACTGCCCCGGCATGATGGCGTGCTGCTTGGAGACACTGGGGAGGGAAAAATGGGTTAAAAAACACCAAAATCCACAAAAATCAACCCCAAAAACCCCTAAATCCATCCCAAAATCCCTAAATCCATCCTAAATCCATAAATCCATCCTAAAATCCCCGTACGACTGCCCCGGCATGATGGCGTGCTGCTTGGAGACGCTGGGGAGGGAAAAATGGGTTAAAAAACACCAAAATCCAGAAAAATCCATCCTAAAAACCCCAAAATCCACCCCAAAAACCCCAAAATCCACAAAAATCCACCCCAAAATCCCCGTAATCCATCCTAAACCCCCGTACGACTGCCCCGGCATGATGGCGTGCTGCTTGGAGACACTGCAGGGGAAAAATGGGTTAAAAAACACCAAAACCATCCCAAAAATCAAAAAAATCAACCCCAAAAACCCCCTAATCAACCCCAGAAACCCCCAAAACCCAAAATCCACCCCAAACCCCCGTACGACTGCCCCGGCATGATGGCGTGCTGCTTGGAGACACTGCAGGGGAAAAATGGGTTAAAAAACACCAAAACTATCCCAAAAATCAAAAAAATCAACCCCAAAAACCCCTAAATCCATCCCAAAATCCCTAAATCCATCCTAAATCCATAAATCCATCCTAAAATCCCCGTACGACTGCCCCGGCATGATGGCGTGCTGCTTGGAGACGCTGGGGAGGGAAAAATGGGTTAAAAAACACCAAAATCCAGAAAAATCCATCCTAAAAACCCCAAAATCCACCCCAAAAACCCCAAAATCCACAAAAATCCACCCCAAAATCCCCGTAATCCATCCTAAACCCCCGTACGACTGCCCCGGCATGATGGCGTGCTGCTTCGAGACACTGGGGAGGGAAAAACGGGTCAGAAAACACCAAAAACCCAAAAAATAAACCCCAAAAACCCCAAAATCCATCCCAAAAACCCCCTAATCCACCCCAGAAACCCCAAAAACCCCAAAATCCACCCCAAAATCCCCGTACGACTGCCCCGGCATGATGGCGTGCTGCTTGGAGACGCTGGGGAGGGAAAAATGGGTTAAAAAACACCAAAAACCCAAAAAAATCAACACCAAAAACCCCAAAATCCATCCCAAAAACCCCCTAATCCACCCCAGAAACCCCAAAAACCCCAAAATCCACCCCAAAACCCCCGTACGACTGCCCCGGCATGATGGCGTGCTGCTTGGAGACGCTGGGGAGGGAAAAAGGGGTCAGAAAACACCAAAAACCCAAAAAATCAACACCAAAAATGCCTAAATCCACCCCAAAAACCCCTAAATCTACCCCAGAAACCCCAAAATCCATCCCCAAACCCCCGTACGACTGCCCCGGCATGATGGCGTGCTGCTTGGAGACACTGCAGGGGAAAAATGGGTTAGAGAGCCCCAAAAACCACAAAAATCCATCCTAAAAACCCCCAAATCCACCCCAAAAACCCTAAATCCATCCTAAATCCATCCTAAATCCATCCTAAATCCATCCCCAAATCCCCGTACGACTGCCCCGGCATGATGGCGTGCTGCTTCGAGACACTGGGGAGGGAAAAATGGGTTAGAGAGCCCCAAAAACCCCAAAAATCCACCCCAAAAACCCCAAAATCCACAAAAATCCACCCCAAAATCCATAAATCCATCCTAAATCCATCCCCAAATCCCCGTACGACTGCCCCGGCATGATGGCGTGCTGCTTCGAGACACTGGGGAGGGAAAAATGGGTTAGAGAGCCCCAAAAACCCCAAAAATCAACCCCAAAAACCCCCAAAATCCACCCCAAAAACCCCTAAATCCACCCCAAAATCCCCGTATGACGGCCCCGGCGCAATGCGGCGCTGCTTGGAGACGCTGGGGAGGGAAAAATGGGTTAGAGAGCCCCAAAAACCCCAAAAATCCACCCTAAAAACCCCAAATCCACCCCAAAAACCCCAGAGCCCCCTCCCCAAACACCCCAGGAACCCCCAGAGACCCCTCCCCAAACACCTCAGGACCCCCCCAGAGCCCCCCAAACACCCCTGAGCACCCCTCAAACACCTCAGGAACCCCCAAACACCCCAAAGACCCCCCCCCAAACGCCCCCCAGACCCCCCTGAGCGCCCCCAAACACCCCCAAGCCCCCTCCCCAAACACCTCAGGACCCCCCCAAACACCTCAGGACCCCCCCAAACACCCCCCAAACACCCCAAAGCCCCCTCCCCGAACACCTCAGGACCCCCCCAGGAACCCCCCAAACACCCCTGAGCACCCCTCAAACACCTCAGGAACCCCCCAAACACCCCAAAGCCCCCCCCCCAAAGCCCCCAGACCCCACCAGAGCCCCCCAAACACCCCTGAGCACCCCTCAAACACTTCAGGAACCCCCAAACACCCCCCAAACACCCCAAAGCCCCCTCCCCGAACACCTCAGGACCCCCCCAGGAACCCCCCAAACACCCCTGAGCACCCCTCAAACACTTCAGGGACCCCCCAAACACCCCAAAGACCCCCCCAAACGCCCCCAGACCCCCCTGAGCCCCCCAGGAACCCCCAGAGACCCCTCCCCAAACACCTCAGGACCCCCCAAACATCTCAGGACCCCCCCAAACACCTCAGGACCCCCCCAAAGCCCCCAGACCCCCCCCCCCCGAGCCCCCAGCCCCACCAGACGTTGAGCTTCTGGCCGAACATGAAGTTGTTGTTGAGGTGGGTGATGGCTCTGTCCACCGCGTAACCATCGGCCATCTCCACCATGGCCGCGCCCGGCTTGCTCTTCATGAACTTCACCTGGTGGGACACGACAGGTGAGGACACCTGGGGCGGGTCAGGGACACCTGGGGTGGGTGAGGAACACCTGGAACACGTGAGGGACACCTGGAGCATGTGAGGAACCCAGGAACCCCCCACAGAACCCCAAACCACCCCTCCTTGCTCTTCATGAACTTCACCTGACGGGACAGGGACAGGTGAGGACACCTGGGATGGGGCAGGGACACCTGGGACAGGTGAGGAACCCAGGAACCCCCCACAGAACCCCAAACACTCCTCCTTGCTCTTCATGAACTTCACCTGCCGGGACAGGACAGGTGAGGGACACCTGGGATGGGTCAGGGACACCTGGAGCAGGTCAGGACACCTGGGACAGGTGAGGGACACCTGGAGCACGTGAGGAACCCAGGAACTCCCTACAGAACACCAAACCACCCCTCCTTGCTCTTCATGAACTTCACCTGCCGGGACAGGACAGGTGAGGACACCTGGGACAGGTGAGGGACACCTGGGACGGGTCAGGGACACCTGGGACAGGTGAGGAACCTCCTACAGAACTCCCAGGACCCCTCCCCACCTTCTCCACGTTCCCGTAGAAGCAGAAGACGTTGACGCGGTCGCAGCTCACCTTGGCCTGGACCAGCCCCACTGAGGACCCCCCAGTTCCCCTCTAGGACCCCCAAACCCCCTCCAGGACCCCCCAGGACCCCCAAATTCCCCCCAGGACCCCTCCCCACCTTCTCCACGTTCCCGTAGAGGCAGAAGACGTTGAAGACGCAGTCGCAGTTCATCTTGGCCTGGTCCAGCCCCACTGAGGACCCCCCACATCCCCTCTAGGACCCTCAAAACCCACCCCAAGACACCCCAAAGCCCCCCCAGGACCCCCAGGACCCCTCCCCACCTTTTCCACGTTCCCGTAGAGGCAGAAGACGTTGAAGACGCGGTCGCAGCTCACCTTGGCCTGGTCCAGCCCCACTGAGGACTCCCCAAACCCACCCAGGACCCCCTAAACCCACCCAATTCCCCTTTAGGACCCCCCAAACCCCCCCCAGGACCCCTCCCCACCTTTTCCACGTTCCCGTAGAGGCAGAAGACGTTGAAGACGCGGTCGCAGCTCACCTTGGCCTGGTCCAGCCCCACTGAGGACCCCCCACATCCCCTCTAGAACCCCCAGGACCCCCCCAAACCCCCTCAAACCCCTCCCAGGACCCCCAGGACCCCTCCCCACCTTCTCCACGTTCCCATAGAGGCAGAAGACGTTGAAGACGGGGTCGCAGCTCACCTTGACCTGGTCCAGCCCACTGAGGACCCCCCAATTCCTCTCTAGGACCCCCAAACACCCCTCAAATCCCCCCCAGGACCCCCTAAACCCCCCCAGGACCCCTCCCCACCTTCTCCACGTTCCCGTAGAGGCAGAAGACGTTGAAGACGCAGTCGCAGTTCATCTTGGCCTGGTCCAGCCCACTGAGGACCCCCCAAAACCCACCCCAGAACCCCCAAACCCCCCCAATTCCCCTTTAGAACACCCCAGGACCCCCAGGACCCCTCCCCACCTTCTCGACGTTCCCGTAGAGGCAGAAGACGTTGAAGACGCGGTCGCAGTTCATCTTGGCCTGGTCCAGCCCGTACACCATCAGCACGGGCGAGTCGGCGTGGGGGCCGTAGTCGGGGGGCGGCGGCGGGGGGCGGGGGGGGGTGCCCGTACTGGGGTCCGTAGCGCCCGGGACCCCTGCGGTGCCCCCCGCCCACCGGGGGGGGTCCCATGCGCCGACCCTCGTAGTGAGGGGGAGGGGGCCCGTAGCCCTCGTCGTGGTAGTGGCCGTGGTGGTAACCGGCGTGGGGACCACCTGGGGGGCAGCGGGGGGAGCCTGAGACCCCCGGGAGCCACGGTGAGAGGATGGAGGGAACTGGGGTGAGACCCCCAGAGACCCCCTGAAACCCTGAGACCCCCAGAGACCCCTGAGACCCCCGGTGAGAGACTGGAGGGAACTGGGGTGAGACCCCCAGAGACCCCCCTGAAACCCCTGAGACCCCCGGGAGCCCCGGTGAGAGGATGGAGGGGACTGGGGGAGACCCCCAGAGACCCCCGGTGAGACCCCAGACAGAACCCAGAGACCCCCCAAACCTGCCCCAGCCTCCCCAGACCTCCCCCCAGGCCCCCAGATCTGCCCCAAACCCCCCTAGATCTGCCCCCAGCCCCCCCAAACCTCCAGATCTACCCAAACCCCCTCAAACCTTCCCTCAACCCCCCCAAATCCCCCCAGACCTGCCCCAAACCCCCCCAAACCCCCCAAACTTGCCCCCAACCCCCTCTAACCTCTTCACGCCTTCCCCCAACCCCCCCAAATCCCCCCAGATCTGCCCCTAACCCCCCCAAACCTTCCCCCAACCCTCTCAAACCTTCCCCCAACACCCCCAAATCCACCCCAAACCCCCCATACCCCCTCAGCCCCCCAAACCCTCCCCAGCCCCCTCAACCCCCCCCAAAACCCTCCAAGCCCCCCCAGCCCAACCCCCCCAGATCTGCCCCCAAACCCCCTCAAACCTTCCCCCAAACCCCCCCAAACCTGCCCCCAACCCCCTCAAATCCACCCCCACCCCCTCCAAACCTGCCCCAAAGCCCCCAAACCTTCCCCAACACCCCCAAACCTGTCCCAAACCCCCCCAGACCTGCCCCAAACCCCCCCAATACCCCCCAAACCCTCAAACCCCCACTCAACCCTCCCAAATCCCCCCAGACCTGCCCCCAGCCCCCCAAACCTTCCCCAAACCCCCCTGAACCTTCCCCCAACCCCCTGAAACCTTCCCCCAACCCCCCCAGCTGCCCCAACCCCCCCAAACCTTCCCCAACCCCCCCAAAACTGCCCCAGACTCCCCAACCCTTTCCCAAACCCCCCCAGACCTGCCCCCAGCCCCCAAAATCCCCCAGACCTGCCCCAAACCCCCCCAAACCTTCCCCCAACCCCCCCAAACCTTCCCCCAACCCCCCCAAACCTGCCCTCAACACCCCCAAACCCCCCCAGATCTGCCCCAAACCCCCCAAACCTCCCCAAACCTGCCCCCCAACCCCCCCCAAGCCCCCCAGGCCAGCCCCACGTACCGTACTCGGCCGGGTGGTCCCCCAGGAGGGGCGGCTTGCCGCTGCCGCTTGTTGGGGTTCCCACCGGGGTCTCCTGGGGGGGAGGGGAATGGGGGAGGGGGAGGGGGGAGGGGAATGGGGGAGGGGGAGGGGGGAGGGGAATGGGATGGGGGAGGGGAATGGGGATGGGGGAGGGGAATGGGGGAGGGGAAGGGGGGAGGGGGATAGGGGAGAGGAATAGGGGAGCAGAAGGGGGAGGGGGATGGGGAGGGGAAGGGGAATGGGGAGGGGAATGGGGGAGGGGAAGGGGAATGGGGATGGGGGAGGGGAATGGGGGAGGGGAATGGGGAGGAGAATGGGGAGGGGAATGGGGGAGGGGAATGGGGAGGGGAATGGGGGAGGGGAATGGGGAGGGGGATGGGGGATGGGGATGGGGAGGGGAATGGGGGAGGGGGATGGGGAGGGGAATGGGGAAGGGGAATGGGGGAGGGGAATGGGGAGGGGGATGGGGGAGGGGAATGGGGAGGGGAATGGGGAGGGGGATGGGGGATGGGGATGGGGGAGGGGAATGGGGGAGGGGGATGGGGAGGGGAATGGGGAAGGGGGATGGGGAGGGGAATGGGGGAGGGGGATGGAGGAGGGGGATGGGGGAGGGGAATGGGGAAGGGAATGGGGGAGGGGAATGGGGAGGGGGAAGGTGGGAGGGGAATGGGGGAGGGGATGGGGAGGGAAGGGGGGAGGGGAATGGGGGGAGGGGAAGGGGGGAGGGGAATGGGGGAGGGGGAGGGGAACACACACCCAGCTCAGGGTGGGGGAGCTCCCACTGGGGGCGACCCCACCCCAAAAAAAAGGGAGAATTTGGGCCCCTCCCAGAGATTTTCGACCCCCTGAGCACCCCCAAAACTCATCAGTGACCCCCCAAGGGTTGTTAATTACCCCAACAACCGCTAATTACCCCGCTAACGAGCCCCCAGGACCAAACCCAGGCTTTTTGAGGGGGGGGAGTCAGAAATTTTGGGGTTTTTTTTTATTTTGGTCAACTCCTCCCTCCTCGGAGAACCTCGGGCGCTTCATTTTTGGGTGGAAAAAGAGGAAAAGAAGGGAAGAGGAAAAAGACAAAAAATAAAAAAACAACCAGGGGCTACTTACAGCTGCTGGGGGGGGGCAAAAAAGTCCTTTGGGCCCCACTTTTTTTTGGGGGGGCTCCTCTTACCCGCGGCTGCTCCGAGCGGCCCCTGCGGCACAGGCGGAGCGAGAGTCACCGAAACGGCACAAACAGCCCCAAAACGGGGCCCAGGGAGGCGCCCCAGGGATCCCCCGGGGCGTGGGAGTGGTGCTGGGGTGTTCTTGGGTGTTCCTGGGGTGTTCTTGGGTGTTTTCTGGTGTTCCTGGGTGTTCCTGGGGTGTTCCTGGGTGTTCTTTGGGTGTTCCTGGGGTGTTCTTGGGTGTTCTTGGAATGTTCTTTGGTGTTGTTGGGTGTTCTTGGGGTGTTCTCTGGTGTTCCTGGGTGTTCTTTGAATGTTCTTGGAATGTTCCTGGGTGTTCCTGGAGTGTTCTTTGGGTGTTCCTGGAATGTTCCTGGGTGTTCTTTGGTGTTCCTGGAATGTTCTTGGAATGTTCCTGGGGTGTTCTTGGGTGTTCCTGGGGTGTTCTTTGGTGTTGCTGGGGTGTTCCTGGGTGTTCTTTGGTGTTCTTGGGTGTTCCTGGGTGTTCTTTGGTGTTCCTGGAATGTTCTTGGAATGTTCCTGGGTGTTCTTTGGTGTTCCTGGAATGTTCTTGGAATGTTCCTGGGTGTTCCTGGGGTGTTGCTGGGTGTTCTTGGAGTGTTCTTTGGTGTTCTTGGGGTGTTCTTTGGTGTTCTTGAGTGTTCTTGGGTGTTCTTGAAATGTTCCTGGGTGTTCTTGGAATGTTCCTGGAATGTTCCTGGGTGTTCTTGGAATGTTCCTGGGGTGTTCTTGGAGTGTTCCTGGGGTGTTCTCAAGTGTTCTTTGGTGTTCCTGGGTGTTCTTGAATGTTCTTGGAATGTTCCTGGGTGTTCTTTGGTGTTCCTCAAGTGTTCTTGGAATGTTCCAGGGTGTTCCTGGAATGTTCCTGGGGTGTTCTTGAATGTTCCTTGGTGTTCCTTGGGTGTTCCAGGGTGTTCCTAGAGTGTTCCTGGAGTGTTCTTGGAATGTTCCTGGGTGTTCTTTGGGTGTTCTTGAGTGTTCCTGGGTGTTCCTGGAATGTTCTTGGGGTGTTCCTGGAATGTTCCTGGAGTGTTCTTGGGGTGTTCCTGGAATGTTCCTGGGGTGTTCTTGGGGTGTTCCTGGAATGTTCCTGGAGTGTTCTTGGGGTGTTCCTGGGGTGTTCTTTGGGTGTTCTTTGAGTGTTCTTGGAATGTTCTTTGGGTGTTCCTGGGGTGTTCTTTGGGTGTTCCTGGAATGTTCCTGGGTGTTCCTGGGTGTTCTTTGGTGTTCCAGGGTGTTCCTGGGGTGTTCTTTGGGTGTTCTTGGAATGTTCCTGGGTGTTCTTGAATGTTCTTGGAGTGTTCCTGGGTATTCCTGGAATGTTCCTGGGTGTTCCTGGAATGTTCCTGGGTGTTCCTGGAGTGTTCTTGGATGTTCCAGGGTGTTCCTGGAACGGGTGTTCTTGAGTGTTCCTGGGTGTTCCTGGAATGTTCCTGGGTGTTCCTGGAATGTTCCTGGGTGTTCCTGGAATGTTCCTGGGTGTTCCCAGCAGCTCCCAGCACAGATTTGGTGGGGTTGGGGTTTTTTTGGGTGGTCAAGGCGGCTCGGGGACGCTCGGGAGAGCTCCTGAAACCGCTGGAATTGTGACATGGAACAGGAGAAAGTTCCTGGAAGCACTGGAATTGTGACATGGAACTGTAAAAAGTTCCTGGAAGTGCTGGAATTGTCTCAGGGAAGGGAGAAGAGGTTCTAAAAACCACTGGAATTGCGTCATGGGAGGGAGAAAAGCTCCTGAAAGAGCTGGAATTTTGTGATGGAACAGGAGAAAGTTCCTGAAAGAGCTGGAATTCTGTGATGGAACAGGAAAAAGCTCCTGGAAGTGCTGGAATTGTCTCAAGGAAGGGAGAAGAGGTTCTAGAAACCACTGGAATTGTGACATGGAAGGGAGAAAAGCTCCTGAAACCACTGCAATTGTGACATGGAACAGGAAAAAGTTCCTGAAACCGCTGGAATTTTGTGATGGAACAGGAAAAAGTTCCTGGAAGAGCTGGAATTGTGACATGGAAAGGAGAAAAGCTCCTGGAAGTGCTGGAATTGTGACATGGAACGGGAAAAAAGTTCCTAAAAGTGCTGGAATTTTGTGATGGAACGGGAAAAAGTTCCTGAAAGAGCTGGAATTGGGTCTTGGAAGGGAAAGAATTCCTCAAATCCCTCGGAACGAGGTCAGGGAATGGGGGAAAAGGTCCTGGAATGTGCTGGAATTTGGGTCTTGGAAGGGAGAGAATTCCTAAAAAATGTTCTTGGAATGTGTCCATGTTGAGAGAATTCCCAAAGAAACACCGGAATTGTGACTTGGAAGTGAGAGAATTCCTAGGAAATGTTCTTGGAATGTGTCCATGTTGCTGAATTCCTAAAAAACCACTGGAATTGTGCCTTGGAAGTGAGAGAATTCCCAGGAAATGTTCTTGGAATGTTGCTGAATTCCCAAAAATTCACCCAAATTGTGACTTGGAAATGAGAGAATTCCTAAAGAATGTTCTTGGAATGTGTCCATGTCGCTGAATTCCTAAAAAACCACTGGAATTGTGCCTTGGAAATGAGAGAATTCTCAAAAAATTCGCCCAAATTGTGCCTTGGAAGTGAGAGAATTCCTAGGAAAAGTTCTTGGAATGTTCTTGGAACGTTGCTGAATTCCTAAAAATTCGCCCAAATTGTGACTTGGAAGTGAGAAAATTCCCGTGAAATGTTCTTGGAATGTGTTGATGTTGAGAGAATTCCCAAAAAATTCGCCCAAATTGTGTCTTGGAAATGAGAGAATTCCTAAAAAACCACCGGAATTTGGTCTTGGAAGTGAGAGAATTCCCGAGAAATCGCTCTTGGAATTAGTGAAATTCCCAAAAAAAACCAAACCACCGGAATTTGGTCCTGGAAACTCACCTGTGATGAAAGAATTCCTAAAAACCTCCCAGAAATCTACATTGGAAATGAGAGAATTCCCAAAAAATTCACCCAAATTGTGCCTTGGAAATGAGAGAATTCCTAGGAAATGTTCTTGGAATGTTCTTGGAATGTGTCCATGTTGCTGAATTCCTAAAAATTCGCCCAAATTGTGCCTTGGAAGTGAGAGAATTCCTAGGAAATGTTCTTGGAATGTGTCCATGTTGCTGAATTCCTAAAAAACCACCGGAATTGTGCCTTGGAAGTGAGAGAATTCCTAGGAAATGTTCCTGGAGTGTGTCCAGGTTGAGAAAATTCCCGTGAAATCGCTCTTGGAATTCCCAGAAAAACCAAACCACCGGAATTTGGTCTTGGAAACTCACCTGTGGTGAAAGAATTCCTAAAAATTGTGCCTTGGAAATGAGAGAATTCCCAAAAAATTCGCCTTGGAAGTGAGAAAATTCCCAAAAAATTGTGCCTTGGAAGTGAGAAAATTCCCGTGAAATGTTCTTGGAGTGTGTCCATGTTGCTGAATTCCTAAAAATTCGCCCAAATTGTGCCTTGGAAATGAGAGAATTCCCAGGAAATGTTCATGGAATGTGTCCATGTTGCTGAATTCCTAAAAAACCACCGGAATTGTGTCCTGGAAGTGAGAGAATTCCTAAAAAATGTTCTTGGAATGTGTCGATGTTGAGAGAATTCCCAAAAATTCGCTCAAATTGTGCCTTGGAAATGAGAGAATTCCCAAAAAATTCGCCCAAATTGTGCCTTGGAAGTGAGAGAATTCCTAGGAAATGTTCTTGGAATGTGTCCATGTTGAGAGAATTCCCAAAGAAACACCGGAATTCGGTCTTGGAAGTGAGAGAATTCCCGAGAAATTGCTCTTGGAATTTGTGAAATTCCCAAAAAAAGCCAAACCACCGGAATTTGGTCCTGGAAACTCACCTGTGGTGAAAGAATTCCTAAAAACCTCCCAAAATTGTGCCTTGGAAATGAAAAAATTCCTAAAAAAAACCAAACCAAAACATTCTTGGAATGTTCTTGGAATGTTCCTGGAATATTCTTGGAATGTGTCTCGGAATATTCTCAAAAATCCTAAAAACCACCGAGATTTTTTTTTGTTTGTTTTGTGCTTTGGAAATGAAAAAATTCCTAAAAAAAAAATTTAAAAAACACCAAAATATCCTAAAAAAACCCCGGAATTTTTTCTTACCTCAGAGAAAATTCCTAAAAAAACCCAAAAAAACCACCGGAGGTGGCTCCTGGAGGATTTTTTAAATTCCTGCTTGGAATTTTTTTTGGGATGAGGAATTATTTTTTTGGGAATTTGGTGGTGGATGGATGTGCCGTGTCCCTCGCCGGGGGGTCCTGCCGGTGGTGGTGGTGTTGTTTTGTTGTTGTTTTGTTGTTTTGTTATTTTGGCTGTTGTTTTGGCTGTTGTTTTGTTGTTGTTTTGTTATTTTGGTTGTTATTTTGTTGTTGTTTTGTTGTTTTGGTTGTTGTTTTGTTGTTTTGGTGGTTGTTTTGCTGTTTTGTTTGTTATTTTGGCTGTTGTTTTGTTGTTTTGGCTGTTGTTTTGTTATTTTGGCTGTTGTTTTGGTTGTTTTGTTATTTTGACTGTTGTTTTGGTTGTTTTGTTATTTTGACTGTTGTTTTGGTTGTTTTGTTATTTTGACTGTTGTTTTGTTGTTTTGTTGTTTTGGTTGTTGTTTTGTTTGTTATTTTGGTTGTTTTGTTGGTTTGGTTGTTGTTTTGGCTGTTGTTTTGTTGTTTTGTTTGTTGTTTTGTTATTTTGGTTGTTGTTTTGTTGTTTTGGCTGTTGTTTTGGCTGTTGTTGTTTTGGCTGTTGTTTTGGTTGTTATTTTGGTTGTTGTTTTGTTATTTTGGTTGTTGTTTTGTTGTGCTGTTGTTTTGATTGTTATTTTGGTTGTTTTGTTATTTTAGTTGTTGTTTTGTTATGTTGGCTGTTGTTTTGTTATTTTTGTTGTTGTTTTGGCTGTTGTTTGGTTGTTATTTTGGTTGTTATTTTGTTGTTGTTTTGTTGTTATTTTGGTTGTTGTTGTTTTTTTCGTGGTTCTGGTGTTTTCTCCGTGAGTTTTGGGCCCCCCCCGTGTGGTGTGAGGGTTGTGCAGGAGGAGGAGGAGGAGGAGGAGGAGGAGGAGGAGGAGGAAGAGGAGGAGGCGAGGCTGAATCCGCCCGGAATGTGCTCGGAATTGGCCAACCCCAAACCCCAAACCCCCACCCCCAGCACCCCAATTTTCGGGAAGGACCCCCCCCCCATTTTTTGGGAAGAACCCCTGGGACCCCCCAATTTTCAGGGAGAACCCCTGGGACCCCCCAATTTTCGGGAAGGACCCCTGGGACCCCCCAATTTTTGGGAAGGACCCCCTGGGACCCCCCAGTTTTTGGGAAGGACCCCACATTTTTTGGGAAGGACCCTCAGGACCCCCCCAATTTTCAGGAAGGACCCCCAAGACCCCCCCATTTTTTGGGAAGGACCCCCCCCATTTTTTGGGAAGAACCCCCGGGACCCCCCATTTTTTGGGAAGAACCCCCTGGACCCCCCAATTTTCGGGAAAGACCCCCCCCCCATTTTTTAGGAAAGACCCCCCCCAATTTTCAGGAAGGACCCCCCCAATTTGGGAAGGACCCCCTGGACCCCCTCATTTTTTGGGAAGGAACCCAGGACCCCCCAATTTTTGGGAAGGACCCCCCCCAGTTTTCAGGAAGAACCCCTGGGACCCCCCATTTTTTGGGAAGGACCCCAAAGACCCCCACAATTTTTGGGAAGGACCCCCCATTTTTTGGGAAGGACCCCCAGAACCCCCTCATTTTTTGGGAAGGACCCCCCCAATTTTCGGGAAGAACCCCTGGGACCCCCCATTTCTTGGGAAGGACCCCCTGGACCCCCCAATTTTCGGGAAGGATCCCCCATTTTTTGGGAAGAACCCCTGAACCCCTCATTTTTTGGGAAGGACCCCCCCCATTTTTGGGAAGGACCCCCCGGCTCCGAGCCCCACAAACCTCAGGAATGTTCTGGAAATCCCCCCCAGCCCCGAGGATCCCCGGGGAGAAAGGGATGGGGAAGAGAGGGGGGGGGCCACACCTGGAGATGGGAAATGTGGGAGGGGGGTGACCCTGCTACACCTGGACCAGGTGTGAGACACCTGAGGTGTGAGACCCCTCCCCAGGTGTGAGACCCCTCCCCAGGTGTGTGACCCCTGAGGTGTGTGACCCCTCCAGGTGTGACCCCTGAGGTGTGAGACCCCTCCCCAGGTGTGTCACCCCTCCCCAGGTGTGTGACCCCTGAGGTGTGTGACCCCTCCAGGTGTGACCCCTGAGGTGTGAGACCCCTCCCCAGGTGTGAGACCCCTCCCCAGGTGTGAGACCCTTTCCCAGGTGTGTGACCCCTCTCCAGGTGTGAGACCCCTCCCCAGGTGTGAGACCCCTCCAGGTGTGTGACCTGTCCAGGTGTGTGACCCCTCCAGGTGTGTGACCTGTCGAGGTGTGACCCCTGTCCAAGTGTGTGACCTGTCCAGGTGTGTGACCCCTGCAGGTGTCACCTGTCTAGGTGTGACCCCTCTCCAGGTTTGTGACCCCTCCTCAGGTGTGTGACCCCTCCCCAGGTGTGTGACCTCTCCAGGTTTGTGACCCCTCCCCAGGTGTGTGACCTGTCCAGGTGTGACCCCTGTCCAGGTGTGACCCCTGTCCAGGTGTGTGACCCCTCCAGGTGTGTGACCCCTCCAGGTGTGTGACCCCTCTCCAGGTGTGAGACCCCTCCCCAGGTGTGTGACCCCTCTCCAGGTGTGTGACCTGTCCAGGTGTGTGACCCCTCCCCAGGTGTGTGACCCCTCCAGGTGTGTGACTCCTCCAGGTGTGTGACCCCTGTCCAGGTGTTTGACCCCTCTCCAAGTGTGTCACCCCTCCTCAGGTGTGTGACCTGTCCAGGTGTTTGACCCCTCTCTAGGTGTGTGACCCCCCCACCATGTGACCCCTCCCCAGGTGTGACCCCTCCAGGTGTGTGACCTCTCCAGGTGTGACCCCTGAGGTGTGTGACCTGTCCAGGTGTGTGACCCCTCCTCAGGTGTGAGACCCCTCCCCAGGTGTTCAATCCCTTTCCAGGTGTGACCCCCCCAACCCTCTCACATTCCAGGTGACAAAACAACAACCCCTCCCTTCTCCAAACCCCCAAAATCCCAGGAATCCTCCCAGAAACTCAAACCTGGCCCCTCCTGCCCCCACCTGGCCCAGGTGACCCCCCCCAGCCCCCCAGGGTCCCCCCCAGGGCGGGGCTGTTGCCGGGTGTTGCATTACCTGTCCCGCTCAGGTTGGGGTTGGTGTAGTCCCAGGTGTCCTGGTCGTTCTTGAACACGTTCAGGCGGCTGGGCTGGGTGGGGGGAACGGGGAAGGGGCTTTGGCACCTGCCCAGGTGTGCCCAGGTACCCCCAGGTGTGCCCAGGTGTGTCCCCAGGTACCCCCAGGTGTGCCCAGGTATCTCCAGGTGTGTCCCCAGGTGTGCCCAGGTACCCCCAGGTGTGCCCAGGTGTGTCCCCAGGTGTGCCCAGGTGTGTCCCCAGGTACCCCCAGACATCTCCAGGTGTGTCCCCAGGTGTGCCCAGGTGTGCCCAGGTGTGTCCCCAGGTACCCCCAGACATCTCCAGGTGTGTCCCCAGGTGTGCCCAGGTGTGTCCCCAGGTACCCCCAGACATCTCCAGGTGTGTCCCCAGGTGTGCCCAGGTACCCCCAAGTGTGCCCTCAGGTACCCCCAGGTGTGTCCAGGTACCCCCAGATATCTCCAGGTGTGCCCAGGTGTGTCCCCAGGTGCGCCCAGGTACCCCCAGGTGTGCCCAGGTACCCTCTGGTGTGCCCAAGTGTGTCCCCAGGTACCCCCAGACATCTCCAGGTGTGTCCCCAGGTGTCCCCTCAAATGTCCCAGGTGCTCCCAGATGTCTCCAGATGTCCCCCCAGGTGCCCCAGGTATCCCCAGGTGTGTCCCCAGCTGTCCCAGGTGTTCCCAGCTATCTCCAGATGTCCCCAAGTGTCTCCCCAGGTGTCCCAGCTATCTCCAGGTGTCCCAGGTGTGTCCCCAGATGTCCCCCCAGGTGTCCCCAGGTGCCCCAGGTGTGTCCCCAGATGTCTCCCCAGGTGTTCCCAGGTATTCTCAGATGTCCCCAGGTGTCCCCCCAGGTGTTCCTGGAGGTCCCAGATGTCCCCAGGTGTGTCCCCAGCTGTCTCAGGTGTCTCCAGCTGTCCCCCCAGGTGTCCCCAGGTGTTCTCAGATGTCCCCAGATGTCCCCAGGTGTCCCCAGCTGTCCCCCCAGATGTCCCCAGGTGTTCTCAGATGTCCCCAGCTGTCTCAGATGTCCCCAGCTGTCCCCAGGTGCCCCAGGTGTGTCCCCAGCTGTCCCCAGGTGTGTCCCCAGCTGTCCCCAGGTGCCCCCAGGTGTTCTCAGATATTCCCAGATGTCCCCAGCTGTCTCAGGTGTCCCCAGGTGTTCTCAGATATCCCCAGATGTCCCCAGGTGTGTCCCCAGGTGTGTCCCCAGCTGTCTCAGGTGTCTCCAGCTGTCCCCCCAGGTGTCCCCAGGTGTTCTCAGATGTCCCCAGATGTCCCCAGCTGTCTCAGATGTCCCCAGCTCTCCCCAGGTGCCCCAGGTGTCCCCAGCTGTCCCCCCAGGTGTTCTCAGATATCCCCAGATGTCCCCAGGTGTCCCCTCAGGTGTCCCCAGGTGTGTCCCCAGCTGTCTCCAGGTGTGTCCCCAGCTGTCCCCAGCTGTCCCCAGGTGTGTCCCCAGCTGTCCCCAGGTGTCCCCAGCTGTCCCCAGGTGCCCCCAGGTGTTCTCAGATATCCCCAGATGTCCTCAGCTGTCTCAGATGTCCCCAGGTGCCCCCAGGTGTCCCCCAGCTGTCCCCAGGTGTCCCCCAGGTGTCCCCAGGTGCTCTCACCTTGGCGTACTCGATCTTGAGGGTGCAGCAGCCCGAGTAGATGTCGGCGCCGTTGAGCGAGGCCTTGGCGCGCTGGGCGCTCTGCACCGAGTCGAACGTTCCCGCCCGTCAAGGAAAACGCGGAAAATTCCGGCAATTCCCGAAATTCCCAAAATTCCCAAAACTCGGGGAGTTCGGATCCGGGGAATTTTGGGATCAAAGAGGGGCGGGGAGATGGGAACGGCCTCGCTCTGAGCCAGGTGAGGCCACCTGAGCCCCCCAAATCCCTCCTGGAGGTTCCCCAGCGCCGTTCCCGGCGGGAATTGGGGGCACCGGGATTTTGGGGATCCCCCTCCCTCCTTTCCCAGATTTGGGATTCCCGGTGGGAATTTGGGGCACCAGGATTTTGGGGATCCCCCTCCCTCCTTTCCCAGATTTGGGATTCCCGGTGGGAATTGGGGGCACCGGGATTTTGGGGATCCCCCTCCCTTCTCCCCTGGATTTGGGATTCCCGGTGGGAATTTGGGGCACCGGGATTTTGGGGATCCCCCTCCCTCCTTTCCCAGATTTGGGATTCCCAGTGGGAATTGGGGGCACCGGGATTTTGGGGATCCCCCTCCCTCCTTTCCCAGATTTGGGATTCCCGGATTTCTGGATATTCCACCATGGCCTGGACGCCGTTCTTGCGGAAGATGACGATCCTCTGCACCGGCCCGCAGGGGTTGCAGATGGTGTAGAGCACGTCCTGTGGGAAATGGGGGGGTCAGGGGTGCCCCAAGACACACCTGGGACACCAAAAACACACCTGGGACCCCAAAGATACACCTGGGACCCCAAAAATACACCTGGGACACCAAAAATGCAGCACAGGAGACCAAAAATACAGCCCAGGACACCAAAACACACCTGGGACACCAAAAATGCAGCACAGGAGACCAAAAACACACCTGGGACACCAAAAATACACCTGGGACACCAAAAATGCAGCACAGGACACCAAAAATACAGCCCAGGACACCAAAACACATCTGGGACACCAAAAATGCAGTCCAGGACACCAAACTCCCACCTGGGACCCCAAAAATACAGCCCAGGACACCAGAGATACAGCCCAGGACCCCAAAAACTCCAAACCTCCACCCACAGTGGTGATGGAGTAGATGGGGGTTGAGGATGGTGAAGAGCAGCACGTTGTTGGTGACCCCAAACCCCAATAAACCCCAATAAACCACACCCCACACCCCAATAAACCCCACCCCAATAAACCACACCCCACACCCCAATAAACCACACCCCACACCCCAATAAACCACACCCCACACCCCAATAAACCACACCCCACACCCCAATAAACCACACCCCACACCCCAGCGAAGCCCCCAGCCCTGCTCACCGTGGTGATGGAGTAGATGGGGTTGAGGATGGTGAAGAGCAGCACGTTGTTGACGCCACGCGCGTCGTCGCTGTCGCCGGGCCGCGAGATCTTCTGGCTGGTGGAGTAGTTGACGAAGGCCGGGTGGCCGGCGAAGTAGATCTGGTTGTCGGCGGCGTAGTTGACGGCGTTGCAGGCGCCCAGGATGTCCTCAAACTCCACCAGCGCCTGACGCTTCTTCGGCATCACCACCACGTAGCTGGGACAGGGACGTTGTCACCACGGTGTCCCCAACCCATGGTGTCCCCAAACCATGGTGTCCCCAACCCCTGACATCACCACCACGTAACTGGGACAGGGACGTTGTCACCAGAATGTCCCCAACCCATGGTGTCCCCAGCCCATGGTGTGTCCTCAACCCATGGTGTCCCCAACCCCTGACATCACCACCACGTAACTGGGACAGGGACGTTGTCACCAGGGTGTCCCCAACCCATGGTGTCCCCAACCCCTGACATCACCACCACGTAACTGGGACAGGGACGTTGTCACCAGGGTGTCCCCAACCCATGGTGTCCCCAACCCATGGTGTCCCCAGCCCATGGTGTCTCCAACCCATGGTGTGTCCCCAACCCATGGTGTGTCCCCAACCCATGGTGTGTCCCCAACCCATGGTGTCACCAATCCCTGACATCGCCATGTAGCTGGGACAGAGATGTCACCGGGATGTCCCCAACCCAGGGTGTCCCCAACCCATGGTGTCCCCAACCCATGGTGTCCCCAGCCTGCGGTGTCCCCAACCCATGGTGTCCCCAACCCATGGTGTCCCCAACCCATGGTGTCACCAACCCCTGACATCAGCATCACGTAGCTGGGACAGGGACATTGTCATTGGGATGTCCCCAACCCATGGTGTCCCCAAGCCCTGACATCACCACAGAGCTGGGACAGACACATTGTCACCAGAATGTCCCCAACCCATGGTGTCCCCAACCCAGGATGTCCCCAACCCACGGTGTCACCAATCCCTGACATCACCACCACGTAGCTGGGACAGGGACGTTGTCAGTGGGATGTCCCCAACCCATGGTGTCCCCAAGCCCTGACATCACCACCACATAGCTGGGACAGGGACGTTGTCACTGGGATGTCCCCAGCCCATGGTGTCCCCAACCCATGGTGTCCCCCAACCCACGGTGTCACCAATCCCTGACATCACCACCACGTAGCTGGGACAGGGACGTTGTCAGTGGGATGTCCCCAACCCATGGTGTCCCCAACCCACGGTGTCCCCAAGCCCTGACATCACCACAGAGCTGGGACAGGGACATTGTCACCAGAATGTCCCCAACTCATGGTGTCCCCAACCCATGGTGTCCCCAGCCCATGGTGTCCCCAACCCATGGTGTCCCCAGCCTGCGGTGTCTCCAACCCATGGTGTCCCCAACCCATGGTGTCCGCAACCCATGGTGTCCCCAAGCCCTGACATCACCACGTAGCTGGGACAGGGACGTTGTCACCAGAATGTCCCCAACCCATGGTGTCCCCAGCCCATGGTGTCCCCAGCCCATGGTGTCCCCAACCCATGGTGTGTCCCCAACCCATGGTGTCCCCAACCCATGGTGTCCCCAAGCCCTGACATCACTACCACGTAGCTGGGACAGGGACGTTGTCACCACGGTGTCCCCAACCCATGGTGTCCCCAACCCATGGTGTCCCCAGCCCATGGTGTCCCCAACCCATGGTGTCCCCAACCCACGGTGTCCCGAAGCCCTGACATCACCACAGAGCTGGGACAGGGACGTTGTCACTGGGATGTCCCCAGCCCAGTGTCCCCAACCCCTGACATCACCACTACGTAACTGGAACAGGGACACTGTCACTAGGATGTCCCCAAACTACAGTGTCCCCAACCCACGGTGTCCCCAACCGCTGATGTCACCACAGAGCTGTGACAAGGACTTTGTCACTGTGGTGTCACCTCCCCCAGGTGTCACCTCCACAAAACCAGAACAGGGGACACAGCGCTGTCACCGCTGTCACGGGATCGCTGTCACCGTGGCGTCACCAGCCCCCCAGTGCCACCACAACGTCACCACAGCGAGCCCACAGCCACCAGTGTCCCCAGAGTGTCCCCGGTGTCACCCCTGTGCCACCCCAGAGTGTCCAGCACACTGTCCCCAGTGTCCCCTCGGTGTCCCCAGTGTCCCCTCAGTGTCCCCGGTGTCACCCCTGTGCCACCTCGGAGTGTCCAGCACGCTGTCCCCGGTGACCGCTAGGTGTCCCCAGTGTCCCCTGAGTGTCCTCTCGGTGTCCCCAGAGCGTCCCCATTGTCACCCCTGTGCCACCCTGGAGTGCCCAGCACGCTGTCTTCGGTGTCCCCTCAGTGTCCCCAGAGCGTCCCCAGTGTCCCCGATGTCACCCCTGTGCCACCCTGGACTGCCCAGCACACTGTCCCCAGTGTCCCCCCAGTGTCCCCTCGGTGTCCCCGGTGCCACCCTGGAGTGCCCAGCATGCTGTCCCCAGTGTCCCCGATGTCCCCTTGGTGTCCCCGGTGTCACCCCTGTGCCACCCTGGACTGCCCAGCACACTGTCCCCGGCATCCCCTAAGTGTCCCCAGAGCGTCCCCTGTGCCACCCTGGACTGCCCAGCACGCTGTCCCCAGTGTCCCCTCGGTGTCCCCAGAGTGTCCCTGGTGTCACCCCTGTGCCACCCCAGACTGCCCAGCACACTGTCCCCAGTGTCCCCTCGGTGTCCCCAGTGTCCCCAGAGTCACCCCTGTGCCACTCCGGAGTGCCCAGCACGCTGTCCCCAGTGTCCCCTCGGTGTCCCCAGAGTGTCCCCGGTGCCCCCTCGGTGTCCCCAGAGCGTCCCTGGTGTCACCCCTGTGCCACCCTGGAGTGCCCAGCACGCTGTCCCCAGTGTCCCCTCGGTGTCCCCAGTGTCCCCACAGTGTCCCTGGTGCCACTCCGGAGTGCCCAGCACGCTGTCCCCAGTGTCCCCTCGGTGTCCCCGGTGTCCCCCCAGTGTCCCCGGTGTCACCCCAGAGTGCCCAGCACGCTGTCCCCCGGTGTCCCCAATTGCCCCCTCGATGTCCCCTCAGTGTCCCTGGTGTCACCTCTGTGCCACTCCGGAGTGCCCAGCACACTGTCCTCAGTGTCCCCTCGGTGTCCCCGGTGTCCCCAGTGTCCCCTATGCCACCCCTGCGTGCCCAGCACGCTGTCCCCGGTGTCTCCTCGGTGTCCCCTCGGTGTCCCCAGTGCCCTCTCGGTGTCCCCAGAGCGTCCCCCGGCGTCACCCCTGAGTGCCCAGCACGCTGTCCCCGGTGTCCCCTCGGTGTCCCCAGAGTGTCCCCTCGGTGTCCCCGGTGTCCTCTCGGTGTCCCCAGAGTCACCCCTATGCCACCCCTGCGTGCCCAGCACACTGTCCCCGGTGCCCCCTCGGTGTCCCCAGAGTGTCCCCTCGGTGTCCCCGGTGTCCCCTCGGTGTCCCCAGTGCCCTCTCGGTGTCCCCAGAGTCACCCCTATGCCACCCCTGCGTGCCCAGCACGCTGTCCCCGGTGTCCCCTCGGTGTCCCCTCGGTGTCCCCGATGTCCCCTCGGTGTCCCCGGTGTCCTCTCGGTGTCCCCGGCGTCACCCCTGAGTGCCCAGCACGCTGTCCCCGGTGTCCCCTCGGTGTCCCCTCGGTGTCCCCGGTGTCCCTCGGTGTCCCCGGTGTCCCCTCGCTGTCCCCGGTGTCCCCTCGCTGTCCCCACCTGATGGGCCCGAACTCCTGCAGCGCCTCCACCAGATCGGCCTCCACGATGCCATCGATGAGGCCGCGGATGTGAACCACGGGCGACGCCGGCGTTTTGTGGGGGTCCTCGTAATTCTCCTGAGGGACACCGAGGCCTTGTGGACACCCCAAAACCCGCGGGCCTCCCTTACCCCCGTTAAGATTTAACCCCCTAAAAGTTCGATAAATATCCGCGCTCCTCCATATTTGCGGCCCGCAGCCATTTCCCTAATAAAATCCCCCTCAGAGGGAATCTTTTACCCCCCTCAGCCTTTCCCGCCGTATTTGCCTCCCTCAGAACCCCTCTCCCCACATCTGTCCCCTCAGAGAAATCTCTTCCTCCCCTCAGCGCCTTCTTCCGCCATTTTCTTCTCATGAGGGTCCCCTCAGCCCTTCCCGCCATGTTCGCCCCTCAGACCCCTCTTTCCCCTCATTTTCCCCCCCTCAGGGGAGATGTTTTACCGCTCTCGGCCTCTGCCGCCACGTTTATGCCGCTCAGAGCGTTCTAAACCCCCTCCCCACATGAAACCCCTTCCCCGCTTTCCCCCCGCTCTCACCGATCCTCCCGCTCCGGCTCCGCCGCCCGCGCCCCCCGGCCCACCGGGCCCGTGAGGCGGCGGCTCCGCGCTATCGGTTTTCAGGCGCTTAGGAGCCCTCCCGCCTTCTCCGCCGCTACCGCCGCCGTAATATCGGCCCGAACCGCCGCCGCCGCCGCCCGCCGCCATCTTCCCCATGTCGGTTCCGCGTCCGCCGCCCTCGGCACCCTGAGGGCCGCGCCACCGCCGCCGCGACATGGCGCCCCGCTCCGCCGTCCCGCCCACGACACGCCCCCCATTGGCCCGCCACGCGTCAATCAAGGCGAACAGCGCATCCCATTGGCTGAGGCCGTTCCCGCCGCACTCGCGCCGCCAGGAGGCCGCTGTGATTTGCCCAGTCGCGGAGAACGTCCAGCGCCTATTGGTCCGCTGCGCTGTCAATCAGCGCTCTCCTCAGAATACCATTGGTCGCCTCGCGAAACGGTCCGCCCGCCCACCGCGCTGATTGGAGGACGCGTTGCCTGTCAGGGCAAAGCTCTGCCCCGTCTCCTTGTGCTACGCTCAGATCCCACCTCCCTCTTCCCACAGCGCCCTTCGGCAGCGGCGCCCCCTCCATTGCCGCGGAGCGACGTCGATCGACATCATCCAGGCACGATTGGCTCGTCTCGAGCAGCCCCGGCCTTTGGTCTGGCCCATAGAGCACGCCCCTCGCTCATTGGCTGAGCCGCACGTCAATCAACGCCCACGCCCGCAGCGCCGCACTCTGATTGGTCCATTTGCTCGTTTTCGCTGGGGATTGGCCAGCGCGCTTGGGCACCGCAGGACCAACTGGGAGGGCACTGGGGGTAACTGGGAGGGCACTGGGAGTAACTGGGAGGGCACTGGGAGCGCTGAGCCTTCCTCCTCCCGCCGTACCGCCCTCCTCACGTCATTTTAACCCCGCCCCCTCCCACTCTCATTAACCACGCGGCCCCGCGGCTCCAACCAATCACCGCGCTCCTCTCATTCCTACCACTACCAGCCAATCATCTCAGCCCTTTCATACGCGCTCCTAGGTTATGGCTGTTCCTTGGCCAATCAGCACGCAGCGCGGGAAAGTTCAGCCAATCAGAAGACAGAGGGGGCGGGGCTTCCTCGTGAGGGAGTCGGAGCCGCCCCCTTCCCGATTCGGGGGTCCCGGAGTCCCCTCAGGAACGAAACGGCCCCAAAATGGCTCCAAAATGACCCAAAACGACCCCAAAACCCTCCCAAACCGCCTCACTCCGGCTCCAGCACTTTATTGAAACATTTTGGGGTCCATTTTTATGGGGAAGGGGCTCAGCCCCCCACCCCGATTCTGCCCAAAAAGTTGGTGCGAGGGGGGGGGGTCTCTAAATCCCCACACACCAAAAAGAACCTTTGAAACTGTTAAACCTCCCAAAACTGCGGGAAAATGTGAGTTAAATGGGGGATTTGGGAGTCTGGGGAGATCTGAGAGGGTTTTGGGGTCCCCACATCAAGACTCCCCCAAAATGCAACGAAAATGGGAATAAATGGGGATTTTGGGGGTCCCGAGGGTTTCAGAGAGACCCTCGTGTATCAAGACCCCCCCAAAAAAACCACATTTAAATACATAACTGCTCTCAAAGGAATACTTCAAAGCCCTTGAAACGCCCCCAAAAACGCAATAAAATAAGAGAAATAAGGAAAATTAATTGGGTTTGGGGGGGATTTTGGGGTCTCAATGTTGGGGGGCGGGGGGGGAAAAATCATCTTCGAGCAGTTCAACCCCCTCCAAAAATAAAACCAAATAAAACCCCCAAAAAAAAAAACCCCGGCAGGCGGGAAAAGAGGCGGAAAAAAGGCGGAAAAACGGGAATTGGGAGGAAATAAAGGGAATTTTGTGCTCCTGGGCCCTCAGACGATCATCTCCAGCTGCCGGGCGTACTCGATCACCTGCGTGGCCAATTCCGTGGAGGGGATCGGGGGGTCCTCGGTCTTCTGCTGCCGCCCCCCAAAACTGTAATAGTTGGAGGGGCCCAGCACCCAGCCCCGCTGGGAGAGGGGGAAAAAAGGGGTTAAAGGGGGTCTGAGGGGGTTTGGGGGGGATTTGGAGGGGGTTAAAGGGGGTTTGGGGGGGATTAAAGGGGGTTTGGGGGGTTAAAGGGGGTTTGGAGGGGTTAAAGGGGGTTTGGGGGGCTAAAAGGGGGTTTGGGGGGGATTTGGAGGGGTTAAAGGGGGTTTGGAGGGGTTAAAGGGAGTTTGGGAGGTTAAAGGGGGATTGGAGGGGATTAAAGGGGGTTAAAGGGGATTTGGGGGGTTAAAGGGAGATTGGAGGGGGTTAAAGGGAGATTGGAGGGGTTAAAGGGGATTTGGAGTGCGTTAAAGGGGATTTAGAGGGGTGTTAAAGGGGGGTTTGGGGGGGTTTGGGGAGGATTGGAAGGGGATTGGAGGGGGTTAAAGGGGTTTGGGGGGGATTGGAGGGGGTTAAAGGGGGTTTGGGGGGGGTTAAAGGGGGTTTGGGGGGTTAAAGGGGGATTGGAGGGGGTTAAAGGGAGTTTGGGGGGGTTAAAGGGGGTTTGGGGGGATTGGAGGGGATTAAAGGGGGTTAAAGGGGATTTGGGGGGTTAAAGGGAGATTGGAGTGGGTTAAAGGGGATTTAGAGGGGGTTAAAGGGGGTTTGGGGGGGTTTGGGGAGGATTGGAAGGGGATTGGAGGGGGTTAAAGGGGGTTTGGGGGGGTTAAAGGGGGATTGGGGGGGTTAAAGGGGTTTGGGGGGATTAAAGGGGGTTTGGAGGGGTTAAAGGGGGATTGGAGTGGGTTAAAGGGGGATTGGAGGGGATTAAAGGGGGATTGGAGGGGATTAAAGGAGATTTGGAGGGGGTTAAAGGGTATTTGGGGGGGGTTAAAGGGGGCTTGGGGAGGATTGGAGGGGTTAAAGGGGATTTGGGGGTATTTGGAGGGGTTAAGGAGGTTTGGGGGGGATTTAGAGGGGGTTAAAGGTGGCTTAGGGTGGATTTTGGGGGGTTTGGAGGGGATTTGGGGGGGGATTGGAGGGGGTTAAAGGGGGTTTCGGGGTGGTTAAAGGGGGTTTGGGGGGATTTGGGGAGTTTAAAGGGGGTTTTGGGTGGATTGGAGGGGTTAAAGGGGTTTGAGGGGGTTTGGGTGGATTGGAAGTGATTAAAGGGGGTTTGGGGAAGGTTTGGAAAAGATTTTGGGGGTGTTTGGGGCAGATATTGGGGGATTTGGGAAAGGTATGGGGTTTTCAGGGCGGTTTTGGGGTATTTCAGGGCAGTTTTGGGATATTTCAGGGTGGTTTTGGGGTGGTTTGGGGTATTTCAGGGCAGTTTTGGGGTATTTCAGGGTGGTTTTGGGATATTTCAGGGTGGTTTTGGGGTGGTTTGGGGTATTTCAGGGCAGTTTTGGGATATTTCAGGGCGGTTTTGGGCTATTTCAGGGCAGTTTTGGGATATTTCAGGGCAGTTTTGGGATATTTCAGGGTGGTTTTGGGGTATTTCAGGGCAGTTTTGGGATATTTCAGGGCAGTTTTGGGATATTTCAGGGTGGTTTTGGGGTGGTTTGGGGTATTTCAGGTTGGCTTTGGGGTATTTCAGGTTGGCTTTGGGGTATTTCAGGGCGGTTTTGGGGTATTTCAGGGTGGTTTGGGGTATTTCAGGGCAGTTTTGGGCTATTTCAGGGTGGTTTTGGGCTATTTCAGGGCGGTTTTTCATCATTTCGGGGTGTTTTGGGACAGGTTTGGGGGTGGTACCTTCTTGGCGTAGTCAGTCATTTTGCGGGGGGAGCTGAAGAAGAGGATCCGCGCGGCCTCGGGGAACAGGATCCGCTCGTAGGCGGCCTCGATGCAGCCGGCGATCTCATCCCTGCGGTTTGGGGGAGGTTTGGGGGGCTCAGAGGGGATTCTCAGGGGTTCTGAGAGACTTTGGGGGGATCTGGGGAGATTTTGGGGAGATTTGGGGAGATTTTGGGGGGATTTGGGGGGATTTTGGGGTGATTTGGGGAGATTTTGGGGGGATCTGGGGATATTTTGGGGGGATTTGGGGAGATTTGGGGGGGATCTGGGGAGATCTTGGGGGGATTTGGGGAGATTTTGGGGGGATTTGGGGAGAGTTGGGGGGGATCTGGGGAGATTTTGGGGGGATTTGGGGGGATTTTGGGGGGATTTGGGGGGATTTTGGGGTGATTTAGGGAGATTTTGGGGGGATCTGGGGAGATCTTGGGGGGATTTGGGGAGATTTTGGGGGGATTTGGGGAGATTTGGGGAGATTTTGGGGAGATTTGGGGAGACTTTGGGGGGATTTGGGGAGATTTTGGAGGGATTTGGGGAGATTTTGGAGGGATTTGGGGAGATTTGGGGGGGATTTGGGGAGATTTGGGGGGGATTTTGGGGGATTTGGGGAGATTTTGGGGGGATTTGGGGGGGATTTGGGGGGATTTGGGGAGATTTTGGGGGGATTTGGGGAGATTTTGGAGGGATCTGGGGAGATCTTGGGGGCATTTGAGGATATTTTGGGGGGATTTTGGGGGTTTTGGGGGTCTCAAACCTGATGGTGTCCAGCAGGATCTCAATAAAGAAGGTGGAACTCTGCCCAGGGTGGTTTTGGGGAGATTTTGGGGTGATTTGGGGAGATTTTGGGTGATCTGGGGAGATTTGGGGGGGATTTGGGGAGATTTGGGGAGATCTGGGGAGATTTTGGGGGGATTTGGGGAGATTTTGGGGGGATTTGGGGAGATTTTGGGGAGATTTGGGGGGATCTGGGGAGATTTGGGGAGATTTTGGGGAGATTTGGGGAGATTTTGGAGGGATCTGGGGAGATTTTGGGGAGATTTGGGGAGATTTGGGGGGATCTGGGGAGATTTGGGGGGATTTGGGGAGATCTTGGGGGGATTTGGGGAGATCTTGGGGGGATTTGGGGGGATTTGGGGGATTTGGGGAGATTTTGGGGGGATCTGAGGAGATTTTGGGGGGATTTGGGGAGATCTTGGGGAGATTTGAGGAGATTTTGGGGGGATTTGGGGGGGATTTGGGGAGATTTTGGGGGGATCTGAGGAGATTTTGGGGGGATTTGGGGAGATTTTGGGGAGATTTGAGGAGATTTTGGGGGGATTTGGGGGGGATTTGTGGAGATTTTGGGGGGATCTGGGGAGATTTGGGGGGATTTGGGGAGATTTTGGGGAGATTTGGGGAGATTTTGGGGGGATTTGGGGAGATTTTGGAGGGATCTGGGGAGATTTTGGGGGGATTTGGGGATATCTTGGGGGGATCTGGGGAGATTTAGGGGGGATTTGGGGAGATTTGGGGGGATCTGGAGAGATTTGGGGGGGATTTGGGGAGATCTTGGGGGGATTTGAGGATATTTTAGGGGGGATTTGGGGATATTTTGGGGTCCCAGAGCTGATGGTGTCCAGCAGGATCTCAATAAAGAAGGTGGAATTCTACTCAGGGTGGTTTTGGGGAGATTTTGGGGGATCTGGGGATATTTTGGGGGGATTTGGGGAGATTTTGGGGGGATTTGGGGAGATTTTGGGGGATTTGGGGAGATTTTGGGGGGATCTGGGGAGATTTTGGGGGGAATTTGGGTGTTTTTGGGGTCTCAAACCTGATGGTGTCCAGCAGGATGTCGATGAAGAAGGTGTAGCTCTCTGCTGGGATGTTTCCCTTGGCCAGGAAAACTTTGTTGTAGCTGCCCTCCATCAGGTACTGTGGGCAAAAATGGGATAAAACACCCCAAAAATGGGATAAAACACTTTAAAAATGGGATAAAACACCCAGAAATAGGAAAAAACACCCCAGAAATGGGATAAAACACCCAGAAATGGGAAAAAAACACCCAAAAAATGGGATAAAACACTTTAAAAATGGGGTAAAACACCCCAAAAAGGGTCAGAATTCTCCAATATTCCGTAGGGATTCCAGCCCCAGATTCCAACATGAAATTCCAGCCCCAAATCCCCCTGAATTCCCGGAATTCCAGCCCCAAATCCCCCTGAATTCCCGGAATTCCATCCCCACACCTGCTCCAGGGACACGGGGTGCCGGATGAAGAGGTTTCCCCGGAATTCCATCCCCAAATCCCCCTGAATTCCTGGAATTCCCCCCAAATCCCCCTGAATTCCTGGAATTCCAGCCCCAATCCCCCCCAAATTCCCCCAGACCTGCTCCAGGGACACGGGGTGCCGGATGAAGAGGTTTCCCTGGAATTCCATCCCCAAATCCCCCTGAATTCCCCCCAAATCCCCCTGAATTCCTGGAATTCCAGCTCCAAATCCCCCTGAATTCCTGGAATTCCATGCCCACACCTGCTCCAGGGACACGGGGTGCCGGATGAAGAGGTTTCCCTGGAATTCCAGCCCCAAATCCCCCTGAATTCCCCCCAGATCTCCCCAAATCCCCCTGAATTCACCCCAAATCCCCCTGAATTCCTGGAATTCCAGCCCCAAATCCCCCTGAATTCCCGGAATTCCAGCCCCAAATCCCCCTGAATTCCTGGAATTCCAGCCCCAAATCCCCCTGAATTCCTGGAATTCCATCCCCAGACCTGCTCCAGGGACACGGGGTGCCGGATGAAGAGGTTTCCCTGGAATTCCAGCCCCAAATCCCCCTGAATTCCCCCCAAATCCCCCTGAATTCCTGGAATTCCAGCCCCAAATCCCCCTGAATTCACCCCAAATCCCCCGAATTCCTGGAATTCCAGCCCCAAATCCCCCTGAATTCCCCCCAAATCCCCCTGAATTCCCGGAATTCCAGCCCCACACCTGCTCCAGGGACACGGGGTGCCGGATGAAGAGGTTTCCCTGGAATTCCAGCCCCAAATCGCCCTGAATTCACCCCAAATCCCCCTGAATTCCTGGAATTCCAGCCCCAAATCCCCCTGAATTCCCCCCAAATCCCCCTGAATTCCCGGAATTCCATCCCCAAATCCCCCTGAATTCCTGGAACTCCTGCCCCAAATCCCCCCAAATTCCTGGAATTCCAGCCCCAAATCCTCCTGAATTCACCCCAAATCCCCCGAATTCCTGGAATTCCAGCCCCAAATCCCCCTGAATTCCCGGAATTCCAGCCCCAAATCCCCCTGAATTCCTGGAATTCCAGCCCCAAATCCCCCTGAATTCCCGGAATTCCAGCCCCACACCTGCTCCAGGGACACGGGGTGCCGGATGAAGAGGTTTCCCTGGAATTCCAGCCCCAAATCCCCCAAATTCCTGGAATTCCAGCCCCAAATCCCCCTGAATTCCCGGAATTCCATCCCCAGACCTGCTCCAGGGACACGGGGTGCCGGATGAAGAGGTTTCCCTGGAATTCCATCCCCAAATCCCCCTGAATTCCCGGAATTCCAGCCCCACACCTGCTCCAGGGACACGGGGTGCCGGATGAAGAGGTTTCCCTGGAATTCCAGCCCCAAATCCCCCGGAATTCCCGGAATTCCAGCCCCAAATCCCCCAAATTCCTGGAATTCCAGCCCCAAATCCCCCTGAATTCTACCCCAATCTCCCCAAATTCCTGGAATTCCAGCCCTGAATTCCTCGAATTCCAGCCCCAAATCCCCCCAGACCTGCTCCAGGGACACGGGGTGCCGGATGAAGAGGTTTCCCTGGAATTCCAGCCCCAAATCCCCCTGAATTCCTCCCAAATCCCCCTGAATTCCTGGAATTCCAGCCCCACACCTGCTCCAGGGACACGGGGTGCCGGATGAAGAGGTTTCCCTGGAATTCCAGCCCCAAATCCCCCCGAATTCCCGGAATTCCAGCCCCAAATCCCCCTGAATTCACCCCAAATCCCCCGAATTCCCGGAATTCCAGCCCCAAATCCCCCTGAATTCCCGGAATTCCATGCCTACACCTGCTCCAGGGACACGGGGTGCCGGATGAAGAGGTTTCCCTGGAATTCCATCCCCAAATCCCCCTGAATTCCTGGAATTCCATCCCCAAATCCCCCTGAATTCCTGGAATTCCAGCCCCAAATCCCCCTGAATTCCCGGAATTCCATGCCCAGACCTGCTCCAGGGACACGGGGTGCCGGATGAAGAGGTTTCCCTGGAATTCCAGCCCCAAATCCCCCTGAATTCCCCCCAAATTCCCAGAATTCCAGCCCCAAATCCCCCTGAATTCTACCCCAATCTCCCCAAATTCCTGGAATTCCAGCCCCAAATCCCCCTGAATTCCTGGAATTCCATCCCCACACCTGCTCCAGGGACACGGGGTGCTGGATGAAGAGGTTTCCCTGGAATTCCAGCCCCAAATCCCCCGGAATTCCCGGAATTCCAGCCCCAAATCCCCCTGAATTCCCGGAATTCCAGCCCCAAATCCCCCTGAATTCACCCCAAATCCCCCTGAATTCCTGGAATTCCAGCCCCAAATCCCCCTGAATTCCCGGAATTCCAGCCCCAAATCCCCCTGAATTCCTGGAATTCCAGCCCCAAATCCCCCTGAATTCCCGGAATTCCATCCCCAGACCTGCTCCAGGGACACGGGGTGCCGGATGAAGAGGTTTCCCTGGAATTCCAGCCCCAAATCCCCCTGAATTCACCCCAAATCCCCCGAATTCCTGGAATTCCAGCCCCAAATCCCCCTGAATTCCCGGAATTCCAGCCCCAAATCCCCCTGAATTCCCCCCAAATCCCCCTGAATTCCCGGAATTCCATGCCCACACCTGCTCCAGGGACACGGGGTGCCGGATGAAGAGGTTTCCCTGGAATTCCAGCCCCAAATCCCCCTGAATTCCCGGAATTCCATCCCCAAATCCCCCTGAATTCCCGGAATTCCATGCCCACACCTGCTCCAGGGACACGGGGTGCCGGATGAAGAGGTTTCCCTGGAATTCCAGCCCCAAATCCCCCTGAATTCACCCCAAATCCCCCAAATTCCTGGAATTCCAGCCCCAAATCCCCCTGAATTCCCGGAATTCCAGCCCCACACCTGCTCCAGGGACACGGGGTGCCGGATGAAGAGGTTTCCCTGGATATCCGGCGCCGGGAGCCGCTCCAGCTCCGTGTGGAACTCGGCCACGCGGTTCTGGGACAGCAGGAACAGCAGGTTCAGCCCCAGCAGCTGATGCCGCGACGCCGACTCCGGCAGCTCCTCCCTGCGGATATTCCGGAACGTTCCGGGCGCTGCCGGCACCGGAATGGGAGGGGAGGGGGCTTGGGGAGCCCTCGGGACCCCCTCCCCAAACTCACTTGTAGTCGAAATAATAACATTTGAGTTGTGCCATGTAACGCTCGAAGGATGGGATGTCCTTCCTCAGGATGCTCCACTGGGCTCCAATCTCCAGGATATCCCCTGGAAAAACGGGAATTCCGGCTGGGAATGGGATTTGGGGGGGTTTGGGGGGGATTTGGGGGAGATTTGAGGGGATTTGGGGGGGATTTGGGGAGGTTTGAGGGAGATTTGGGGGGCTTTGGATGGGATTTGGGGGAGATTTGAGGAGGTTTGGGTGGGATTTGAGGGGGATGTCCTTCCTCAGGATGCTCCACTGGGCTCCAATCTCCAGGATATCCCCTGGAAAAATGGGAATTTGGGGTGGGAATGGGATCTGGGGGGGTTTGGGGGAGATTTGGGGGGATTTGGGGGGGTTTGGGGGGGTTTGGATGGGATTTGGGGGGATTTGGGGGGGATTTGGGGGGGTTTGGGTGGGATTTGAGGGGGATGTCCTTCCTCAGGATGCTCCACTGGGCTCCAATCTCCAGGATATCCCCTGGAAAAATGGGAATTCCAGCTGGGAATGGGATTTGGGGGGTTTGGGGGGATTTGAGGGAGATTTGGGGGGATTTGGGGGGGATTTGGGGGGGATTTGAGGAGGTTTGGGTGGGATTTGAGGGGGATGTCCTTCCTCAGGATGCTCCACTGGGCTCCAATCTCCAGGATATCCCCTGGAAAAATGGGAATTCCAGCTGGGAATGGGATTTGGGGGGGTTTGGGGGGGATTTGGGGGGGTTTGGGAGGAATTTGGGGGGATTTGGGGGGGTTTGGATGGGATTTGGGGGAGATTTGAGGAGGTTTGGGTGGGATTTGAGGGGGATGTCCTTCCTCAGGATGCTCCACTGGGCTCCAATCTCCAGGATATCCCCTGGAAAAATGGGAATTTGGGGTGGGAATGGGATTTGGGGGGGATTTGGGGGAGTTTGAGAGGAATTTGGGGGGATTTAGATGGATTTTGGAAGGTTTATGTTGGATTTGGGAAGTTTAGGTTGGATTTGGGGGGATTTGGGGTCATTTTGGGCAGATTTTGGGGGATTTTGGGGGGATTTTGGGACATTTTGGGGGGATTTTGGGACATTTTGGGGGGATTTTGGGGCATTTTGGGGGGATTTTGGGGCATTTTGGGGGGATTTTGGGGCATTTTGGGGGGATTTTGGGTCATTTTGGGGCATTTTGGGGTCATTTTGGGGGGATTTTGGGGGGATTTTGGGACATTTTGGGTGGATTTTGGGACATTTTGGGGGGATTTTGGGACATTTTGGGGGGATTTTGGGACATTTTGGGGGATTTTGGGGGGATTTTGGGGCATTTTGGGGGGATTTTGGGGCATTTTGGGGGGATTTTGGGGGGATTTTGGGACATTTTGGGGGGATTTTGGGGGGATTTTGGGTCATTTTGGGGGATTTTGGGTCATTTTGGGGGCATTTTGGGGCATTTTGAGGGGATTTTGGGTCATTTTGGGGGGATTTTGGGACATTTTGGGGGGATTTTGGGACATTTTGGGGGGATTTTGGGGGGATTTTGGGACATTTTGGGGGCATTTTGGGGCATTTTAGGCACTCACGGGCCAGGATCAGCTGCTGCTTGGTCATGGAGGAGCCGGAGGTCGGGAGGAAATTCAGGTCCAGCAGCGCGACCTGGGGGGATTTGGGGGGTCCTGGAGGAATTTGGGGGCTCCCAGGGGGGTCTGGGTGTCCCCCCAAATCCCTCCTCACCCAGCTAATTAATGGCTCAGGGTTAATTAATGGCTGGGTGTTAATTGGTGTTTACATTTTAGGCAGGAAGTGACACAAGGGGGGGGTTGGGACACCCCAAAAATCCCCGGAATCCCCAAAATCTGGGATCCCCCCCCCCCCCAGCCCAGACCCTTCCCCTTCAGGGATGAGCCCCCTCCTCACCCCCAAATTCTGCTTAAATTCACCCAAAAACAGGGGTGCCCTCAGCCCCAGAGCCCCCAGACCCTCAAATCCTCCCTCAGACCCCCCAAATTCCCCCTAAAATCCCCCAAATCCCCAAAATCCCCCCAAATCCTCCCTCAGACCCCTCAAATCCCCCCTAAGACCCCCCAAATCCTCCCTCAGACCCCCCAAATCCCCCCAAATCCCCTCAAATCCCCCCTCAGACCCCTCAAATCCCCAAAATCCCCCCAAATCCTCCCTCAGACCCCTCAAATCCCCCCTCAAATCCCCCCTAAAATCCCCCAAATCCTCCCTCAGACCCAAATCCTCCCTCAGACCCCTCAAATCCCCCCTAAGACCCCTCAAATCCCCCCTAAAATCCCCCCAAATCCTCAAAATCCCCCCAAATCCCCCTCAAATCCCCCCTCAGACCCCCCAAATCCTCCCTCAGACCCCTCAAATCCCCCCTAAAATCCCCCAAATCCCCCAAATCCTCCCTCAGACCCCTCAAATCCCCCCTAAAATCCCCCAAAATCCCCCCAAATCCTCCCTCAGACCCCTCAAATCCCCCCAAATCCTCCCTCAGACCCCCCAAATCCCCCTCAGACCCCTCAAATCCCCTCAAATCCCCCCTAAGACCCCTCAAATCCCCCCTAAAATCCCCCAAATCCTCCCTCAGACCCCTCAAATCCCCCTTAAATCCCCTCAAATCCCCCTCAGACCCCCCAAATCCCCCCTAAAATCCCCCAAATCCCCCCAAATCCTCCCTCAGACCCCTCAAATCCCCTCAAATCCCCCTCAGACCCCTCAAATCCTCCTCAAATCCCCCCAAATCCTCCCTCAGACCCCTCAAATCCCCCCAAATCCCCTCAAATCCCCCTCAGACCCCCCAAATCCCCTCAAATCCCCCTCAAATCCTCCCCCAGACCCCCCAAATCCCCCTCAAATCCCCCCAAATCCCCTCAGATCCCCCTCAGACCCCCCAAATCCCCTCAGATCCCCCCTCAGCCTCCCTCAGCCCCCGGTTCCGCCTCTCTCACCTTCAGCCTGCCCAGGGCCTCCCCGCACTTGGCCAGGTTGGGGCTTTTTCGGCCCCACTCGCCCTTGAGCTGCTCGTAGAGCCCGGCCGCGGCTCTCAGGCCGCCCCCGGTCCCCGCCGGGACCCCCAGCCCCGACCCCGGGCCCGTCCCGGCCGCGGCCCCGGCCCCGTTCGGCACCGCCATGACTGCGCGCCAACGCGACACTGCCGCCAAACCCCGCGCGCTTTGCGGCCGTCACCGGGGCAACGCGGGCTGCGCCTTACGGCAAAACCGCGCCGTCTCCCAGGCGATTCAGCCGTCACCACGGCAACGTGGCCTTACGGCCGCCCCCCCGCGCTTTACGGCGTCGCCGTGGTAACGGACTCGGCGCGTTTTGCGGCTCCCACCGGTGGGGATGTCGTCATGACAACGCAGCGCGCCGTGCGGCGCTGCCGTCCCCGCGCGGCGGTAACCGTGGCAACGCGCGCGCCTCAGTGCGACATCCGCGGCGCTTTACGGCAACCCCCGCCTCTGAGGGGGATTTTTGGGGGTCCCGGGGGGATTTTGGGGGTCCCAGGAGCATTTTTGGGGGTCCCCGGGGTGTTTTTGGGCTCCCAGGGGTGTTTTGGGGGTTCCCGGTTGGTTTTGGGGGTCCCCGGGGTGCTTTGGGGGTCCCAGGGGTGTTTTGGGGGTCCCAGGAGGATTTTTGGGGGTCCCTGGTTGGTTTTGGGGGTCCCAGGAGGATTTTTGGGGGTCCCCGGTTGGTTTTGGGGGTCCCAGGAGGATTTCTGGGGGTCCCCGGGTGTTTATGGGGGTCCCCGGGTGGTTTTGGGGGTCCCAGGAGGATTTTTGGGGGTCCCAGAAGGATTTTTGGGGGTCCCCGGTGGGTTTTGGGGGTCCCCGGTTGGTTTTGGGGGTCCCAAGGGTGATTTGGGCTCCCAGGGGTCTTTTTGGGGCTCCCAGGAGCATTTTTGGGGGTCCTCGGTTGGTTTTGGGGGTCCCCGGGGTGATTTGGGGCTCCCAGGGGTCTTTTTGGGGCTCCCAGGAGCATTTTTGGGGGTCCCAGGAGGATTTTTGGGGGTCCCAGGAGGATTTTGGGGGTCCCTGGGTGTTTTTGGGGGTCCCAGAAGGATTTTTGGGGGTCCCCGGGTGGTTTTGGGGGTCCCATGAGGATTTTTGGGGGTCCCGGGGGTGATTTGGGGGTCCCGGGGGGGTTTTTGGGGGTCCCAGGAGGATTTTTGGGGGTCCCAGGAGCATTTTTGGGGGTCCCGGGTGTATTTGTGGGTCCCAGGGGTAATTTTGGGGGTCCCAGGAGGATTTTTGGGGGTCCCAGAAGGATTTTTGGGGGTCCCCGGGTGGTTTTGGGGGTCCCAGGAGGATTTTTGGGGGTCCCCGGGTGTTTTTTGGGGGTCCTGGGATGTTTTTTGGGGGTCCCAGGGGTGTTTTTGGGGTATTTTGGGGGTCCCAGGAGGATTTTTGGGGGTCCCCGGTTGGTTTTTGGGGGTCCCAGGGGTGTTTTTGGGGTATTTTGGGGGTCCCGGGGGTGTTTTTTGGGGGGTCCCCGGCGTTTCCCGCCCTCCCTCGCGGGGCTGGCAGTGACGTCACCGCGCGCGTGTGACGTCACGAGGTGTCGCACTCACTCTCAGCCGCCTTTGGGGTTTTTTTTTTTAGTTTTTTTTTTTAAAGTTTTGGGTTTTTTTAAAGATTTTGGGGTTTTTTTTAAAGATTTTGGGGGTTTTTTTTGTTGTTTTATTCCGGGGGGAGGGGGCGCAGCTCTCGAAGCCCCTCCCCCAACGCTCCTCCCCCACCCCCCCCGCCCCCATCGCGCCCCTCCCCCACCCCCCCGCCCCTCCCCCCGCTTTATAAAACGAGATAAGAAACGACCCCAGAGGGGGGGAGGGGCTGGGGGGGTCCTGGGGGGGAAATTGGGGGGTCCCGGGGGGGTCCCTGAAGAGGTTTGGGGGTCCCTGAAGGGGTCCTGGGGGTCCCCGGGGGGTTTGGGGGTCCCGGGGGGGGTCCCTGAAGGGGTCCTGGGGTCCCTTGGGGGGTTTGGGGGTCCCTGGGGGGGAATTGGGGGTCCCTGAAGGGGTCCTGGGGTCCCTTGGGGTTCCCCAGGTGGGTTTGGGGGTCCCTGGGAGGGTTTGGGGGGGTCCCCGGGGGAATTGGGGGGTCCCTGGGGGGTCCCTGAAGAGGTTTGGGGGTCCCTGAAGGGGTCCTGGGGGTCCCCGGGGGGTTTGGGGGTCCCGGGGGGGTCCCTGAAGGGGTCCTGGGGTCCCTTGGGGGGTTTGGGGGTCCCTGGGGGGTCCCCAGGGGGGTTTTGGGGTCCCTGGGGGGGAATTGGGGGTCCCTGAAGGGGTCCTGGGGTCCCTTGGGGGGTCCCCAGGGGGGTTTGGGGGTCCCTGGGAGGGTTTGGGGGGGTCCCCGGGGGAATTGGGGGGGTCCCTGGGGGGTCCCTGAAGAGGTTTGGGGGTCCCTGAAGGGGTCCTGAGGGTCCCCGGGGGGTTTGGGGGTCCCTGGGGGGGAATTGGGGGTCCCTGAAGGGGTCCTGGGGTCCCCAGGGGGGTTTGGGGGTCCCTGGGAGGGTTTGGGGGGGTCCCCGGGGGAATTGGGGGGGTCCCTGGGGGGTCCCTGAAGAGGTTTGGGGGTCCCCCGGGGGGGTTGGGGGACCCTGAAGGGGTTTGGGGGCGTTTCGGGGGTCCCCAGGGGGTTTTGGGGGTCCCTGAAAGGGTTTGGGGGTCTCTGGGTGGGGTTTGGTGGGTCCCCAGGGGGGGGTTGGGGTCTTTAGGGGGGGTTTGGGGGTCCCTGAAGGGGTTTGGGGGTCCCTGAAGGGGTTTTGGGGGGTCCCCGGGGGGGAATTGGGGGTCCCCAGGGGGGTCTGGGGGGGGTTTTGGGGTCCCTGAAAGGGTTTTGGGGGTCCCTGGGGGGTTTTGGGGGGTCCCCAGGGGATTTGGGGGTCCCTGAGGTGGTCAAAGGGTCCCTGGGGGGGGAAAAGGGACCCCAAATTGAACCGGGGACATTGGGGGGACCCCAGGGAGCCCTGCCCGACCCTCCCAGTGCTCCCAGTTCCCTCCCAGTGCTCCCCAGTCCCTCCCAGTGCTCCCAGTTCCCTCCCAGTGCTCCCAGTTCACTCCCAGTGTCTCCCAGTTCCCTCCCAGTGCTCCCAGTCCCCCTCAGAACCCCTGAACGTGACAGTGACGGGGATCAGTCCCCTCCCAGTGTCCCCCCAGTCCGTCCCAGTCCCTCCCAGTCCCTCCCAGTCCCCCCTCAGAACCCCTGGATGTGACAATGACAGGACCCAGTGCCCTCCCAGTGTTCCCAGTTCCTCCCAGTAACCCCTCAAAACCCCTGGATGTGACAATGACAGGGATCAGGGATGCTCCCAGTCCCTCCCAGTCCCTCCCAGTATCCCCTCAGAACCCCTGGATGTGACAATGACAGGGTCCAGGGATGCTCCCAGTCCCCTCCCAGTCCTTCCCAGTGCTCCCAGTCCCCTCCCAGTCCCTCCCAGTATCCCCTCAGAACCCCTGGATGTGACAATGACAGAATCCAGGGATGCTCCCAGTCCCTCCCAGTCCCTCCCAGTGCTCCCAGTCCCCCCTCAGAACCCCTGGATGTGACAATGATGGGGTTCAGTCCCCTCCCAGTGCTCCCAGTCCCTCCCAGTATCCCCTCAGAACCCCTGGATGTGACAATGACAGGGTCCAGGGATGCTCCCAGTCCCCTCCCAGTCCCTCCCAGTGTTCCCAGTCCCCCCTCAGAACCCCTGGATGTGACAATGACAGGACTCAGTGCTCTCCCAGTCCCTCCCAGTCCCTCCCAGTGCTCCCAGTCCCCCCTCAGAACCCCTGGATGTGACAATGATGGGGTCCAGTCCCCTCCCAGTCCCTCCCAGTCCCTCCCAGTATCCCCTCAGAACCCCTGAATGTGACAATGATGGGGTCCAGTCCCCTCCCAGTGCTCCCAGTCCCTCCCAGTCCCCCCTCAGAACCCCTGGATGTGACAATGACAGGAGCCAGGGATGCTCCCAGTGCTCTCCCAGTCCCTCCCAGTCCCTCCCAGTCCCCCCTCAGAACCCCTGGATGTGACAATAATGGGGTCCAGTCCCCTCCCAGTCCCCTCCCAGTCCCTCCCAGTGCTCCCAGTCCCCCCTCAGAACCCCTGGATGTGACAATGATGGGGTCCAGTCCCCTCCCAGTCCCTCCCAGTCCCTCCCAGTATCCCCTCAGAACCCCTGAATGTGACAATGATGGGGTCCAGTCCCCTCCCAGTGCTCCCAGTCCCTCCCAGTCCCCCCTCAGAACCCCTGGATGTGACAATGATGGGGTCCAGTCCCCTCCCAGTGCTCTCCCAGTCCCTCCCAGTGCTCCCAGTCCCTCCCAGTATCCCCTCAGAACCCCTGGATGTGACAATGACAGGGATCAGAGGTGTTCCCAGTCCCTCCCAGTGCTCCCAGTCCCCTCAGATCCCCTGAATGTGACAATGACAGGGTCCAGGGATGCTCCCAGTCCCCTCCCAGTCCCTCCCAGTGCTCCCAGTCCTTCCCAGTCCCTCCCAGTCCCTCCCAGTCCCCTCTCAGAACCCCTGGATGTGACAATGATGGGGTCCAGTCCCCTCCCAGTGCTCTCCCAGTGTTCCCAGTCCCTCCCACTCCCCCTCAGAACCCCTGGATGTGACAATAACAGGACTCAGTGCTCTCCCAGTCCCTCCCAGTCCCTCCCAGTCCCTCCCAGTCCCCCCTCAGAACCCCTGGATGTGACAATGATGGGGTCCAGTCCCCTCCCAGTGCTCCCAGTCCCTCCCAGTCCCCCCTCAGAACCCCTGGATGTGACAATGATGGGGTCCAGTCCCCTCCCAGTGCTCCCAGTCCCTCCCAGTATCCCCTCAGAACCCCTGGATGTGACAATGATGGGGTCCAGTCCCCTCCCAGTGCTCCCAGTCCCTCCCAGTATCCCCTCAAAACCCCTGGATGTGACAATGACAGGGTCCAGGGATGCTCCCAGTCCCTCCCAGTCCTTCCCAGTGCTCCCAGTCCCCCCTCAGAACCCCTGGATGTGACAATGATGGGGTCCAGTCCCCTCCCAGCGCTCTCCCAGTCCCTCCCAGTGCTCCCAGTCCCCCCTCAGAACCCCTGGATGTGACAATGACAGGGATCAGAGGTGTTCCCAGTCCCTCCCAGTGCTCCCAGTCCCTCCCAGTGCTCCCAGTATCCCCTCAGAACCCCTGGATGTGACAATGACAGGGTCCAGGGATGCTCCCAGTCCCCTCCCAGTCCCTCCCAGTCCCTCCCAGTGCTCCCAGTCCCCTCCCAGTCCCTCCCAGTCCCTCCCAGTCCCCCCTCAGAACCCCTGGATGTGACAATGACAGGGATCAGAGGCGTTCCCAGTCCCTCCCAGTGCTCCCAGTCCCCCCTCAGAACCCCTGGATGTGACAATGATGGGGTCCAGTCCCCTCCCAGTGCTCCCAGTCCCCTCCCAGTCCCCTCCCAGTCCCTCCCAGTCCCTCCCAGTCCCCCCTCAGAACCCCTGGATGTGACAATACGCCTCCAAACTGGCAAAGAGCACGTAGAGCAGCCAGAGGAGGAGGAAGAGCCCGGCCGTCAGCACTTTGGGGGCGCGGGGACCCCCCAGCTCGCCCCCGATGGGCGCCCGGCGCCGCCAGAGCAGCACGGCGATGGCCAGGAAGGCGAAGATGGTGAAGAGCGTGACGGGGAAGGCCAGCGTGCCCGGTGGCACCCGGAACGGGCGTCCCTGAGCCGCCCAGTAGACGGCGGCCACCGACCAGGCCAGCCCCAGCCCCAGGAAGACGTTGACGGCGTTGGAGCCGGTGACGTTCCCGATGGAGGCGTCGGCGCACGGGTCCTGCAGGGCGGCCACGCGGCTGGCGAAGGTGTCTGAGGGGACATTGGGGACATTGGGGACATTGGGGACATTGGGGACATTGGGGACATGGGGACACTGCAGGGCGGCCACGCGGCTGGCGAAGGTGTCTGGGGGGACAGGGGGGACATTGGGGACATTGGGGACATCAGGGGACATTGGGGACATCAGGGGACATTGGGACACGCGGCTGGCGAAGGTGTCTGGGGGGACATTGGGGACATTGGGGACATTGGGGACATCAGGGGGCATCAGGGGACATCAGGGGACATGGGGGACATTGGGGACATTGGGGACATGGGGCCACGTGGCTGGCGAAGGTGTCTGGGGGGACAGGGGGGACATTGGGGACATCAGGGGACATTGGGGACATTGGGACACGCGGCTGGCGAAGGTGTCTGAGGGGACATTGATGGGGACATTGGGGACATTGGGGACATTGGGGACATTGGGGACATCAGGGGACATCAGGGGACGTTGGGGACATTGGGGACATCAGGGGACATTGGGACACGCGGCTGGCGAAGGTGTCTGGGGGGACATTGATGGGGACATTGGGGACATCAGGGGACATCAGGGGACATCAGGGGACATGGGGACACGTGGCTGGCGAAGGTGTCTGTGGGGACATGGGGACATTGGGGACATTGATGGGGACATTGGGGACATCAGGGGACATTGGGGACATTGGGGACATTGGGGACATTCGGGACATCAGGGGACACGGGGACATTGATGGGGACATTGGGGACATTGGGGACATCAGGGGACATCAGGGGACATCAGGGGACATCAAGGGACATGGGGACATTGGGGACATCAGGGGACATCAGGGGATATGGGGACATCAGGGGATATGGGGACACTGCCTGGGACATGGGGCCACGCAGCTGGCGAAGGTGTCTGGGGGGACATGGGGACATCAGGGGACACTGGGGTCACTGTCCCCAGGGTGTCCCCAATGTCCCTCACCAGGGATGGAGGTGCCCAGGGCCACGAAGACGACGGCATTGACCGAGTCCTTGAGGCCCAGGGAGGTGACCCTTGTCCCATCCCCAATGTCCCCAATGTTCTCCCAATGTCCCCAATGTCCCCAATGTCCCTGTGATGTCCCCCCAGTGTCCCCAATGTCCCCAGGGTGTCCCCAATGTCCCCAGGGTGTCCCCAATGTCCCTCACCGGGGATGGAGGTGCCCAGGGCCACGAAGACGACGGCGTTGACCGAGTCCTTGAGGCCCAGGGAGGTGACCCTTGTCCCATCCCCAATGTCCCCAATGTTCTCCCAATGTCCCCAATGTCCCCAGGATGTCCCCAATGTCCCCAGGGTGTCCCCAATGTCCCCAGGGTGTCCCCAGGGTGTCCCCAATGTCCCCAGGGTGTCCCCAATGTCCCCAGGGTGTCCCTGTGATGTCCCCAATGTCCCCAGGGTGTCCCCAATGTCCCCAGGGTGTCCCCAGGGTCCCTCACCGGGGATGGAGGTGCCCAGGGCCACGAAGACGACGGCGTTGACCGAGTCCTTGTCCCATCCCCAATGTCCCCAATGTCCCCTCAATGTCCCCAGGGTGTCCCTGTGATGTCCCCAGGGTGTCCCCAATGTCCCCAGGGTGTCCCCAGGGTGTCCCCAGTGTCCCCAGGGTATCCCTGTGATGTCCCCAGGGTGTCCCCAATGTCCCTGTGATGTCCCCAGGGTCCCTCACCGGGGATGGAGGTGCCCAGGGCCACGAAGATGACGGCGTTGACCGAGTCCTTGTCCCATCCCCAATGTCCCCAATGTTCTCCCAGTGTCCCCAATGTCCCCAGGGTGTCCCTGTGATGTCCCCAGGGTGTCCCCAATGTCCCTGTGATGTCCCCAGGGTCCCTCACCGGGGATGGAGGTGCCCAGGGCCACGAAGATGACGGCGTTGACCGAGTCCTTGTCCCATCCCCAATGTCCCCAATGTTCTCCCAGTGTCCCCAATGTCCCCAGGGTGTCCCCAGGGTGTCCCCAATGTCCCCAGGGTGTCCCCAATGTCCCTCACCGGGGATGGAGGTGCCCAGGGCCACGAAGACGACGGCGTTGACCGAGTCCTTGTCCCATCCCCAATGTCCCCAGGGTGTCCCCAATGCCCCCCCAGTGTCCCCAATGTCCCTGTGATGTCCCCCCAGTGTCCCCAATGTCCCTCACCGGGGATGGAGGTGCCCAGGGCCACGAAGACGACGGCGTTGACCGAGTCCTTGAGGCCCAGGGTGCAGCCGAAATGCGCCGCCAGGTCGCCGATGAGCGCAGTGAGGAGCGCGAGGAGGAGGATGGAGACGCCGAAGGCCGCCCAGCCCCCCAGCAGCGCCGTGGGGGGGACGCAGGCGAACAGAACCTTCCAGAAGACCGTCAGGAAGTGCATGACGTAATCGAAGCACGAGGGCAGCCGCTCCTCGCGGCCTTCGTCGTCGTCGTCCTCGTCACCTGCCGAGGGGACAGCGGGGAGTCACGGGGGGGGACACGGGGACACCCTGGGGACACCTTGGGGACACCCTGGGGACACCTTGGGGACACCTCAGGGACACCCTGGGGACATTGGGGACACCCTGGAGACACCTTGGGGACACTGGGGACACTCTGGGGACACCTTGGGGACACTGGGGACATCTCAGGGACACCCTGGGGACACTGGGGACACCCTGGGGACACCTTGGGGACACCTCAGGGACACCCTGGGGATCCTGGGGACACCTCAGGGACACCAAGGAGACCTCAGGGACACCCTGGGGACACCCTGGGGACACCCTGGGGACAGCAAGGAGACCTCAGGGACACCTCAGGGACACCCTGGGGACACTCAGGGACACTCTGGGACCTTAGGGACACAAAGGAGACCTCGGGGACACCCTGGGGACACTTGGGGACACTCAGGGACACCCTGGGGACACTTGGGGACACTCAGGGACACCCTGGGAACACTTGGGAACACCAAGGAGACCTCAGGGACACCTCAGGGACACCCTGGGGACACCCTGGGGATCCTGGGGACACCTCAGGGACACCAAGGAGACCTCAGGGACACTTTGGGGACACCCTGGGGACATCAAGGGGACCCTGGGGACACTCAGGCACACCCTGGGGACACCCTGGGGATCCTGGAGACACCTCAGGGACACCAAGGAGACCTCAGGGACACCCTGGGGACACTCAGGGACACTTTGGGGACACTCAGGGATACCCTGGGACCTCAGGGACACACAGGAGACCTCGGGGACACCCTGGGGACACCCCAGGGACACCAAGGAGACCCAGGGGACACTTGGGGACACCCTGGGGACATCAAGGGGACCCTGGGGACACTCAGGGACACCAAGGAGACCTCAGGGACACTTGGGGACACCAAGGAGACCTCAGGGACACTTGGGGACACCCTGGGGACACCCTGGGGACACCCTGGGGACAGCAAGGAGACCTCAGGGACACCTCAGGGACACCTTGGGGACACTTTGGGGACACCCTGGGGACACTCTGGGGACACCTCAGGGACACCCTGGGGATCCTGGGGACACCTCAGGGACACCAAGGAGACCTCAGGGACACTTTGGGGACACTCAGGGACACCCTGGGGACACCAAGGAGACCTCAGGGACACTTGGGGACACCCTGGGGACACTCAGGGACACCCTGGGGACACTTGGGGACACTCAGGGACACCCTGGGAACACCCTGGGGATCCTGGGGACACCTCAGGGACACTTTGGGGACACTCAGGGACACCCTGGGGACACCAAGGAGACCTCAGGGACACTTGGGGACACCCTGGGGACACCCTGGGGACACCAAGGAGACCTCAGGGACACTTGGGGACACCCTGGGGACACCCACGTCCCCGTGCCACCTGCGCTGACGGTGATGGCCTCCAGGAACTGCTCCCGCCACGAGTGGGTGCCGATGACGGTGGCCAGGTTGGTTTTCTTCATCAGCTTGTCCACCGTGTTCTGGGGACATCGGGGACACCGGGGAGGGCTCAGCCACCCCCGGGACCCCCCTGGTGACACCCAGGGGACACCCAGGGACACCCCGGTGTCACCTTGAAGTCGTAGGACTCCTCGATGACCACCTCCAGGCGCCGGTTGTCGCCCAGCACGGGTTTGCCCATGTCGGCGATGCGCCGTGCCTCCTCTTCCTCGGCCGACAGCTGCCGCTCCCCGTCCCCTCCTGCGGGGACACGCCGGACACGTCACCGGCACCGCCAGCGGCACGGCGGGGACGGCCCTGGGGACACGGCGTGGGCGTGGGGACACGGCGTGGGGATGTGGGGACACGGTGTGGGGACACGGCGTGGGGACACGGTGTGGGGACACGGTGTGGGGACACGGCGTGGGGACACGGTGTGGGGACACGGTGTGGGGACGTGGGGACACGGCGTGGGGACGTGGGGATGTGGGGACATGGTGTGGGGACGTGGGGACATGGGGACACGGCGTGGGGACGTGGGGACACGGTGTGGGGACACGGTGTGGGGACACGGTGTGGGCGTGGGGACACGGCGTGGGGACGTGGGGACACGGTGTGGGGACGTGGGGACACGGTGTGGGGACACGGTGTGGGGACACGGTGTGGGGACGTGGGGACACGGTGTGGGGATGTGGGGACATGGTGTGGGGACACGGCCCTGGGGACACGGCGTGGGCGTGGGGACACGGCGTGGGGACACGGTGTGGGGACGTGGGGACACGGTGTGGGGACACGGTGTGGGGACGTGGGGACACGGTGTGGGGACGTGGGGACATGGGGACACGGTGTGGGGACACGGTGTGGGGATGTGGGGACATGGTGTGGGGATATGGGGATGTGGGGACACGGTGTGGGCGTGGGGACACGGCATGGGGACACGGTGTGGGGACGTGGGGACACGGGGACACGGTGTGGGGACGTGGGGACACGGTGTGGGGACACGGTGTGGGGACGTGGGGACACGGTGTGGGCGTGGGGACATGGGGACACGGCGTGGGGACATGGGGACACGGCGTGGGGATGTGGGGACGTGGGGACACGGTGTGGGGACGTGGGGACACGGTGTGGGGACATGGGGACACGGCGTGGGCATGGGGACATGGGGACATGGGGACACGGCGTGGGGCTGTGGGGACACGGTGTGGGGACACGGTGTGGGGACGTGGGGACACGGCGTGGGGATGTGGGGACACGGTGTGGGGACGTGGGGACGTGGGGACATGGCGTGGGAACGTGGGGACACGGTGTGGGGACGTGGGGACACGGTGTGGGGACACGGTGCGGGCGTGGGGACGTGGGGACACGGTGTGGGGATGTGGGGACATGGGGACACGGCGTGGGGATGTAGGGACACGGCGTGGGCGTGGGGACACGGTGTGGGGACACAGCGTGGGTGTGGGGACGTGGGGACACAGCGTGGGGACACAGTGTGGGGACATAGGGACATGGTGGGGACACAGGGACAGGGTGTGGGACACGGTGGGGACGTGGGGACACAGGGACATGGGGACACGGTGGGGACATGGGGACAGGGTGGGGACACAAGGACAGGGTATGGGGACATCGTGTGTTCACAGGGACAGGGTGTGGGGACATGGGGACAGGGTGTGGGACATGGTGGGGACATGGGGACAGGGTGTGGGGACACGGGGACACAGGGACAGGGTGTGGGGACACGGCGGGGACACGGGGACAGGGTGTGGGGACACAGGGACATGGGGACACAGGGACAGGGTGTGGGGACACGGTGGGGACGTGGGGACACCGGGGGGACATGGTGGGGACACGGGGACAGGGTGTGGGGACACGGGGACACGGGGACACGGGGACAGGGTGTGGGGACAGGGTGTGGGACATGGGGACACAGGGACATGGGGACGCGGGGACAGGGTGTGGGGACACGGGGACAGGGTGTGGGGACACGGTGGGGACGTGGGGACACAGGGACAGGGTGTGGGGACACAGGGACATGGGGACACAGGGACACGGGGGGGACACAGGGACATGGGGACACGGGGACAGGGTGTGGGGACACAGGGACAGGGTGTGGGGACACGGCGGGGACGTGGCACGAGGACACGGCGTGGGGACACGGTGACATACACGGTCATGGGGACATCCATGGTCATGGGACGTGTCCGAGGCCGAAGGCTCCTACCTTGGGCGAGGAGGAGAGCTGAGGAGAGAGGGGAGGGACAGCGGTGAGACCCCGGTGTCCCCTGGTGTCCCCCCTGTGTCCCCTGGTGTCCCCGGTGTCCCCTGGTGTCCCCCCATTGTCCTCCCATGTCCCCACAGTGTCCCCCCGGTGTCCCCTGGTGTCCCCTGGTGTCCCCAGTGTCCCCTGGTGTCCCCCCCCAGTGTCCCCATGGTGTCCCCAGTGTCCTCCCGGTGTCCCCGCAGTGTCCCCCCTGTGTCCCCATGGTGTCCCCCCCCAGTGTCCCCATGGTGTCCCCCCAGTGTCCCCCGGTGTCCCCGCAATGTCCCCGCAGTGTCCCCCCATTGTCCTCCCATGTCCCCCCAGTGTCCCCCTGGTGTCCTCATGGTGTCCCCCCAGTGTCCCCACAGTGTCCCCCTGGTGTCCCCCCACCAGTGTCCCCCCGGTGTCCCCCCCCAGTGTCCCCGCAGTGTCCTCACGGTGTCCCCCATTGTCCTCCCATGTCCCCTCGGTGTCCCCCCGGTGTCCCCATGGTGTCCCCCGGTGTCCCCTCAGTGTCCCCCTGGTGTCCCCCCCCGGTGTCCCCCCGGTGTCCCCCCCCCGGTGTCCCCCTGGTGTCCCCCCGGTGTCCCCCAGTGTCCCCACAGTGTCCCCCCCCGGTGTCCCCCCAGTGTCCCCTCGGTATCCTCATGGTGTCCCCCCAGTGTCCCCACAGTGTCCCCGCAGTGTCCCCCCATTGTCCTCCCATGTCCCCACAGTGTCCCCCCAGTGTCCCCTGGTGTCCCCTGGTGTCCCCTGGTGTCCCCACGGTGTCCCCCAGTGTCCCCACAGTGTCCCCCTGGTGTCCCCCCCCAGTGTCCCCCCGGTGTCCCCACGGTGTCCCCCAGTGTCCCCCCAGTGTCCCCCGGTGTCCCCTGGTGTCCCCCGGTGTCCCCTGGTGTCCCCCCGGTGTCCCCGCAGTGTCCCCCCATTGTCCTCCCATGTCCCCCCAGTGTCCCCCCAGTGTCCCCATGGTGTCCCCCTGGTCCCCCCCCGGTGTCCCCCTGGTGTCCCCCCGGTGTCCCCGCAGTGTCCCCTCGGTGTCCCCTCGGTGTCCCCTCGGTGTCCCCCCATGTCCCCCCGGTGTCCCCATGGTGTCCCCCCATGTCCCCACAGTGTCCCCACAGTGTCCCCCTGGTGTCCCCCCTCAGTGTCCCCCCAGTGTCCCCCCGGTGTCCCCACGGTGTCCCCCAGTGTCCCCTCCATGTCCCCCCATGTCCCCGCAGTGTCCCCTCAGTGTCCCCCCGGTGTCCCCCGGTGTCCCCCCGGTGTCCCCCCAGTGTCTCCCCAGTGTCCCCTCGGTATCCTCATGGTGTCCCCCCAGTGTCCCCCGCAGTGTCCCCGCAGTGTCCCCGCAGTGTCCCCCCACTGTCCTCCCATGTCCCACCAGTGTCCCCCCGGTGTCCCCATGGTGTCCCCCTGGTCCCCCCCTGGTGTCCCCCGGTGTCCCCCTGGTGTCCCCCCGGTGTCCCCCCCCCAGTGTCCCCCCGGTGTCCCCACGGTGTCTCCAGTGTCCCCGCAGTGTCCCCCCAGTGTCCCCCCAGTGTCCCCCGGTGTCCCCATGGTGTCCCCCTGGTCCCCCCCTGGTGTCCCCACGGTGTCCCCATGGTGTCCCCCCAGTGTCCCCGCAGTGTCCCCCCAGTGTCCCCCGGTGTCCCCACGGTGTCCCCGTGGCGTCCCCTCAGTGTCCCCCAGGTGTCCCCCATGTCCCCGCAGTGTCCCCCAGGTGTCCCCCATGTCCCCGCAGTGTCCCCCCCTGGTGTCCCCCGGTGTCCCCCTGGTCCCCCCCGGTGTCCCCCCGGTGTCCCTGCGGTGTCCCCCAGTGTCCCCCAGTGTCCCCCCATTGTCCTCCCATGTCCCCCCGATGTCCCCCCGGTGTCCCCGCGGTGTCCCCAATGTCCCCTCAGTGTCCCCGCGGTGTCCCCGTACCCGAGATGCCACGCTTGAGCCATCGCAGCGTCCCCACAGTGTCCCCCTGGTGTCCCCATGGTGTCCCCCCGGTGTCCCCACAGTGTCCCCGCGGTGTCCCCGTGTCCCCTCAGTGTCCCCGCGGTGTCCCCGTACCCGAGATGCCACGCTTGAGCCATCGCGGCGTCCCCACAGTGTCCCCCCATGTCCCCCCGGTGTCCCCGATGTCCCCTCAGTGTCCCCTCAGTGTCCCTGCGGTGTCCCCGTACCCGAGATGCCACGCTTGAGCCATCGCGGCGTCCCCACAGTGTCCCCCTGGTGTCCCCCCCGGTGTCCCCACAGTGTCCCCTCCCCGGTGTCCCCGCGGTGTCCCCGATGTCCCCCCGGTGTCCCCACGGTGTCCCCGTACCCGAGATGCCACGCTTGAGCCATCGCGGCGTCCCCACAGTGTCCCCCTGGTGTCCCCCCGGTGTCCCCACAGTGTCCCCTCCCCGGTGTCCCCGATGTCCCCTCAGTGTCCCCGTGGTGTCCCCGTACCCGAGATGCCACGCTTGAGCCATCGCGGCGTCCCCACAGTGTCCCCACGGTGTCCCCCCGATGTCCCCCGGTGTCCCCCGGTGTCCCCCCGGTGTCCCCACAGTGTCCCCTCCCCGATGTCCCCCCGGTGTCCCCGATGTCCCCTCAGTGTCCCCACAGTGTCCCCACGGTGTCCCCTGTGGTGTCCCCTCCCCAGTGTCCCCGCGGTGTCCCCTCAGTGTCCCCTCAGTGTCCCCGCGGTGTCCCCGTACCCGAGATGCCACGCTTGAGCCATCGCGGTGTCCCCCGTGGTGTCCCCTCCCCAGTGTCCCCGATGTCCCCCCGGTGTCCCCGATGTCCCCCCGGTGTCCCCGCGGTGTCCCCGTACCCGAGATGCCACGCTTGAGCCATCGCGGCGTCCCCACAGTGTCCCCACAGTGTCCCCTCCCCGGTGTCCCCCCGGTGTCCCCGATGTCCCCGCGGTGTCCCCGTACCCGAGATGCCACGCTTGAGCCATCGCGGCGTCCCCAGCTCGATGAAGAAATTCTCCTTCTTCTCGTACTCCTCATCGTCCACGATCTTCACCTGCAGCGTCTTCCTGGGGCGGGACACGCGGCACCCTCGGCATCACGGCCGGCATCGGCATCATCATCATCATCATCATCATCGTCATTGTCATTGTCATCCACGCTCATCGTCATCATCATCATCATCGGCATCGTCATCATCATCATCATCATCATCAGCATCATCATCATCATCATCATCAGCATCATCATCATCATCAGCATCATCATCAGCAGCAGCAGCATCATCGGCATCATCATCACCATCATCATCATCATCATCATCATCATCCTCATCATCGTCATCATCAGCATCATCATCATCATCATCATCATCATCATCCTCATCATCGTCATCATCAGCATCATCATCATCAGCAGCATCATCATCGGCATCATCATCAGCATCATCAGCAGCAGCATCAGCAGCAGCATCAGCATCATCGTCATCATCATCATCGTCATCATCATCGTCATCATCATCATCATCATCATCATCACCATCATCATCATCAGCAGCAGCATTATCATCATCATCATCATCAGCATCATCATCGTCATTGTCATCCACACTCATCGTCATCATCACCATTATCCACGCTCATCATCATCATCATCCTCCACCATCACCATCACCCATCATCCATCCATCATCCATCCCTCTCTCCCCTCTCCGTGCTCCCCTCTCCCCTCTCCTCTTTCCCCTCTCCCCTCTCCCCTCCTGTCCCCTCTCCCATCTCCCCTGTCCCCTCCCCTCTCCCCTCTCCCCTCTCCCCTCTCCCCTCTCCCCTCTCACGCCGTCTCCTCCCCTCTCCCTCCCCTCTCCCCTCTCCCCTCTCCCCTCTCCCCTCCCCTCTCCCCTCCCCCCTCCCCTCTCCCCTCTCCCCTCCCATCCCCTCTCCCCTCTCCTCTCTCCCTTCTCCCCCCTCACGCCGTCTCCTCCCCTCTCCCTCCCCTCTCCCCTCTCCCCTCTCCCTCCTCTCCCCTCTCCCCTCCCCTCTCCCCTCCCCTCTCCCCTCCTCTCCCCTCTCCCCTCCCATCCCCTCTCCCCTCCTCTCCCCTCTCCCCTCCCCCTCCCCCCCTCTCCCCTCTCCCCTCCCCTCCTCTCCCTCTCCCCTCCCCTCTCCCCTCTCCCTCTCCCCTCTCCCCTCCCATCCCCTCTCCCCTCTCCCTCTCCCCTCTCCCATTCCCCTCCTCTCCCCTCCTCTCCCCTCTCCCCTCCCCTCTCCCCTCCCATCCCCTCTCCCCTCTCCCCACTCCCCTCTCCCTCCTCATGTTCCCCGCCGCACTCACGCTGTCTCCTCCTCTCCCCTCTCCCCTGTCCCCTCTCCCCTCCTCTCCCCTCTCCCCTCCCCTCCCATCCCCTCTCCCCATTCCCCTCCCCTCTCCCCTCTCCCCTCTCCCCTCCCCTCCCCTCTCCCCTCCCATCCCCTCTCCCCTCCTCTCCCCTCTCCCTCCCCTCCCCTCCCCTCTCCCCTCTCCCCTCTCCCCTCCCCTCTCCCCTCCCCTCCCCTCTCCCCTCCACTCCCCTCTCCCCTCCCCTCCCCTCTCCCCTCCCCCTCTCCCCTCTCCCCTCTTCCCTCCCATCCCCTCTCCCCTCTCCTCTCTCCCGTCCCCTCTCCCCATTCCCCTCTCCCCGCTCCCCTCTCCCCTCCTCATGTTCCCCGCCGCACTCACGCTGTCTCCTCCTCTCCCCTCTCCCCTGTCCCCTCTCCCCTCCTCTCCCCTCTCCCCTCCCCTCCCATCCCCTCTCCCCATTCCCCTCCCCTCTCCCCTCTCCCCTCTCCCCCTCCCCTCCCCTCTCCCCTCCCATCCCCTCTCCCCTCCTCTCCCCTCTCCCCTCCCCTCCCCTTTCCCCTCCCCTCCCCTCTCCCCTCTCCCCTCTCCCCTCCCCTCCCCTTTCCCCTCCCCTCCCCTCTCCCCTTTCCCCTCCCCTCCCCTTTCCCCTCTCCCCTCCCCTCTCCCCTCTCCCCTCCCCTCCCCTCTCCCCTCTCCCCTCCCCTCTCCCCTCTCCCTCTCCCCTCTCCCCTCTCCCTCTCCCTCTCCCCTCCCCTCCTCACGCCGTCTCATCGTTGCGGAACTCCAGCTCCCCGCTGGCGTCCTCGTAGTCGACGCCTCCCCCTCTCGCGGTTCCCTCCACGGTGCGGAAGGGCACCATGACGGTGCCGCGGGCGCCGGAGCTGCGCACCACCGTCACCTCCACGTGGCCCTGGCACTCGCTGACCCGCACCGAGCGCTCCCGGAAGCCGAAGATGCCGGCGTGGTCGTCGTCCAGGATGGTGACGGTGGCCACCAGCGGCGCCACCAGCTTGCCCTTGGGGTGCTCGTCGCAGTCGGCCTCGAACATTCCCTCGGCGTCGCCCACGCGCAGGTTCAGCAGCCGCACGAAGAAATGCTCGTCTTCCTCAAAGATGTCGTCGTCGATGATGCCGATGGCCAGCTCCTTGCGCGTCTCGCCCGGTTTGAAGATGAGGGTCCCCTCGCTGTACTCGTAGTCCGAGCCCGCCTTGGCCGAGCCGTCCTCGGTGCGGAAATCCACGTAGAAGGTTTGGTTGGCGCCCAACCCTTGCTGGCACGCCACGGCCAGCGTCACCGAGCCGCAGTTCTCCAGGCAGTGGTACAGGCACGGCTCGAAGAAGATGCGGCTGCACGCCTCGTCCTCCTCCTCATCCTCCTCATCCTCGCCGCCCGCTGCCGGCGAGCGCCGCGCCGCCTCGGCCGCGTGTTTCTTCAGCACGTTGCCGGCGCCGGTCATGAGCCGCGTGGCCTGGATGCGGTAGAAGGCGCGGCTCTTCTGCTGGTGCACCAGCGCCATGTAGTTGGCGGCGTCCATCAGCTGCTCCAGCTCCTTCTCCGGGTGCTTCTGCTTCAGCTCCTTCAGGATCTGGATCACCTCCCGCCGGCTCTCGTCCAGCTCCTTCTCCTCGGGCGTCGGCGACGCCGAGGCGGCGCCGGGCTCGGGCTCGGCCGGCGCCGGGAAGCCGCCGTCGGCCTCCAGGTCCTTGGGCGGGCGCTCGGCCTCGGTGCCGATGATGATGCCACTGCGCGGGTCGGCGCGGTAGCGCTTGTAGACGTACTTGTAGAAGAGCAGCCGCTTGTCGGCCGCCCAGGCGAACACCACGCAGGCCGGGAAGAAGAGCAAGGTGAGGAAGGCCTCCCACACCTGCACCACGCCCGGCGTGATGACGGCCAGGATGAGGTAGAGCCAGATGTAGGCGAAGATGCTCCAGGAGGCCGTGACGAAGAAGACGCGCAGGTGCTTGATGCGCCGGCTCTCGCCCGCCGGGATGGCGTAGACGCACACGGCGATCACCACGAACATGTTGAAGGCGGCGCTGCCCACGATGGTGCCGGGGCCGAGCTCGCCGGCCTGGAATCGGTGCCCGCACACCTCGATGAGCGACAGGAGGATCTCGGGCGCCGAGGAGCCCAGCGCCATCAGCGTCAGGTTGGAAACCGTCTCGTTCCAGATGCGCACCGTGCCCACGCTGGTCTCGCCGTTGGCCTTGGTGACCGTGATCTCCTTCTCCCGCGAGGTGATCACCTCGATGGACGCCATGAAGCGGTCGGCGATGATGGACACGCCCAGGAACAGGTACATCATGGCCACGAAGTAGACGATGGCGCGCGCCGCCTTGTCGCCGGCCGCCGGCTCGTCCGGCTGCCACACGGGCAGGAGGACGCCGGGCTGGCAGCGCGCCGAGCCCCGGCACGTCCCGTTGGGGCCGTCGGCCGCCGCGCCGCAGCCGCGAGGGCTCAGCAGCAGCAGCCAGGCCGCCAAGGACGGGGCCAGCGCCGCCATGGCGCCCACGAGGAGCCTGAGGGGACAGAGAAGGGACAGGGGTGGGATTGGGGATTTGGGATTTGGGATTGGGGATTTGGGATTTGGGGATTGGGGATTTGGGATTGGGGATTTGGGATGTGGGGATTTGGGATGTGGGGCACAGCCACGGCGCCCACGAGGAGCCTGAGGGGACAGAGAGGGGACAGGGGTTTGGGATGTGGGGATTTGGGGATTTGGGATTTGGGATTTGGGATTTGGGATTTTGGGATTGGGAATTGGGGATTTGGGATTGGGGTGTGGGGCACAGCCATGGCGCCCACGAGGAGCCTGAGGGGACAGAGAGGGGACAGGGATTTGGGATTGGGGGATTTGGGATTCGGGGATTGGGATTGGGGATTGGGATTGGGGTGTGGGGCGCAGCCATGGCGCCCACGAGGAGCCTGAGGGGATGGAAAGGGGACAGGGGTTTGGGATTTGGGGATTTGGGATTTGGGGATTTGGGATTTGGGGATTTGGGATTTGGGGATTTGGGATGTGGGATTTGGGATTGGGGATTTGGGATTTGGGGATTTGGATATTTGGGGATTGGGGGATTGGGGATTTGGGATTTGGGGATTGGGGATTTGGGATTTGGGATTTGGGGATTGGGATTTGGGATGTGGGGCGCAGCCATGGCGCCCACGAGGAGCCTGAGGGGACAGAGAAGGGGACAGGGATTTGGGATTTGGGGATTTGGGATTTGGGGATTTGGGATTTGGGATGTGGGGATTGGGATATGGGATGTGGGGCGCAGCCATGGCGCCCACGAGGAGCCTGAGGGGGCAGAGAGGGGACAGGGGTTTGGGATTGGGGATTTGGGATTTGGGGATTTGGGATTTGGGATTGGGGATTGGGATGTGGGGATGGGATGTGGGGATTTGGGATGTGGGGCGCAGCCATGGTGCCCACGAGGAGCCTGAGGGGGCAGAGAGGGGACAGGGGTGGGATTGGGGATTTTTGGATTTGGGGATTTGGATATTTGGGGATTGGGGAATTGGGGATTTGGGATTTGGGAATTGGGGATTTGGGATTTGGGATTTGGGATTGGGGTGTGGGGCACAGCCACGGCGCCCACGAGGAGCCTGAGGGGACAGAGAAGGGACACGGGTTTGGGATTGGGGATTTGGGATTTGGGGATTTGGGGATTGGGATTTGGGATGTGGGGCGCAGCCATGGCACCCACGAGGAGCCTGAGGGGGCAGAGAGGGGACAGGGGTGGGATTGGAATTTGGGGATTTGGGGATTTGGGATTTGGGGATTTGGGATTTGGGGATTTGGGATGTGGGGCGCAGCCACGGCGCCCACGAGGAGCCTGAGGGGGCAGAGAGGGGACAGGGATTTGGGATTGGGGATTTGGGATTTGGGACGTGGGGATGGGATGTGGGGATTTGGGATTTGGGATTTGGGGATTTGGATATTTGGGATTTGGGATGTGGGGCACAGCCACGAGGAGCCTGAGGGGACAGAGAAGGGACAGGGATTTGGGATTGGGAATTAGGGATTTGGGGATTGGGGATTTGGGATTGGGGATTTGGGAATTGGGGATTTGGGATTTGGGGATTTGGGATGTGGGATGTGGGGATGAGATGTGGGGATCTGGGATTTGGGATTTGGGATTTGGGATTTGGGGATTTGGGATGTGGGGATTTGGGATTTGGGATTGGGGATGTGGGGATTGGGATATGGGATGTGGGGCGCAGCCATGGCGCCCACGAGGAGCCTGAGGGGATGGAAAGGGGACAGGGGTTTGGGATTTGGGGATTTGGATTTGGGATTTGGGGATTTGGGATTTGGGGATTGGGATTGGGGTGTGGGGCACAGCCATGGCGCCCACGAGGAGCCTGAGGGGACAGAGAGGGGGACAGGGGTTTGGGATTTGGGGATTTGGGATTTGGGATTTGGGATTTGGGGATTGGGGGTGTGGGGCACAGCCATGGTGCCCACGAGGAGCCTGAGGGGACAGAGAGGGGACAGGGGTTTGGGATGTGGGATTTGGGATTGGGGATTTGGGATTTGGGGATTTGGATATTTGGGGATTGGGGAATTGGGGATTTGGGATTGGGGAATTGGGGATTTGGGATTTGGGATGTGGGGATTTGGGATGTGGGGCGCAGCCATGGCGCCCACGAGGAGCCTGAGGGGACAGAAAGGGGTCAGGGGTGGGACTGGGGATTTGGGGATTTGGGATTTGAGGACTGGGGATTTGGGATCGGGAATTGGGGATGTGGGGATGGGATGTGGGGATTTGGGATCTGGGATTTGGGGATTTGGGATTGGGGATTTGGGATTGGGGATTTGGGATCTGGGATTTGGGGATTTGGGATTGGGGATTTGGGATTTGGGATTTGGGGATTTGGATATTTGGGATTTGGGGTGCAGCCACGGCGCCCACGAGGAGCCTGAGGGGACAGAGAGGGGACAGGGTTGGATTGGGGATTTGGGGATTTGGGGATTGGGGATTTGGGATTTGGGATTTGGGGATTTGGATATTTGGGATTTGGGGTGCAGCCATGGCGCCCACGAGGAGCCTGAGGGGACAGAGAGGGGACAGGGGTGGGATTGGGGATTTTTGGATTTGGAGATTTGGGATTTGGGGATTTGGGATTTGGGATGTGGGTCTCAGCCATGGCGCCCACGAGGAGCCTGAGGGGACGGAAAGGGGTCAGGGGTGGGATTTGGGATTTGGGGATTTGGGATTTGAGGACTGGGGATTTGGGATCGGGAATTGGGGATTTGGGGATGGGATGTGGGGATTTGGGATTTGGGGATTTGGGGTGTGGGTCGCAGCCACGGCGCCCACGAGGAGCCTGAGGGGACAGGGATTTGGGATTGGGGGATTTGGGGATTGGGGATTTGGGATGTGGGGATTTGGGATTTGGGGATTTGGGATGTGGGGCACAGCCATGGTGGGGGGGCTGCAGTGGCTGCAGAGCCCCATGGCAGTGACAGATCAGGATGTGGGGCTGGGACGGAGCCATGGGTCAGGACTGGATCTATGGGTCAGGGATCCGTGGGTCAGGATCGGATTTATGGGTCAGGGATCTGTGGGTCAGGGCTGGATCTGTGGGTCAGGATGTGTGGGTCAGGATGTGTGGGTCAGGGACCTGTGGGTCAGGGATCCGTGGGTCAGGCTGGATCGGATCTGTGGGTCAGGGCTGGATCTCTGGGGCTGGATCCGTGGATCAGGGATCTGTGGGTCAGGGCTGGATTTGTGGGTCAGGGATCCGTGGGTCAGGATCAGTGGGTCAGGATCGGATGTCTGGGGCTGGATCGGATCTGTGGGTCAGGGCTGGATCCGGGGATCAGGGATCTCTGGGTCGGGATCTCTGGGTCAGGATCTATGGGTCAGGATCTATGGGTCAGGATCTCTGGGTCAGGATCTATGGGTCAGGATCTCTGGGTCAGGATCTATGGGTCAGGATCTATGGGTCAGGATCTATGGGGCTGGATCCTATCTATGGGTCAGGATCTATGGGTCAGGATCTATGGGTCGGGATCTCTGGGTCAGGATCTATGGGGCTGGATCCTATCTATGGGTCAGGGCTGGATCCGGGGGGGTTCCGGCTGCGGGGGCGGCTCCGGCTCCTCTTTGGCAACCGCGCGGTTTCCATGGAAACGGGGATGGAGGGGGAGGGGGAGGGACCCCGGATCCGGGGGGAGGAGGAGGAGCCGTCCCAACCCTGACCCACGGATCCCGGACCCACGGATCCCGGACCCATAGATCCCCATAGATCCCTGACCCACAGATCCCTGACCCACAGATCCCTGACCCATAGATCCCTGACCCACAGATCCCTGACCCATAGATCCCTGACCCACAGATCCCAGACCCATAGATCCTTCCTGACCCATAGATCCTTCCTGACCCATAGATCCCATAGATCCCTGACCCACGGATCCCTCCTGACCCATAGATCCTTCCTGACCCATAGATCCCTGACCCACAGATCCCTCCTGACCCATAGATCCTTCCTGACCCATAGATCCCGGCCCCATAGATCCCGGCCCCATAGATCCCCATAGATCCCGGACCCACAGATCCCAGACCCACAGATCCCGGACCCACAGATCCCTGACCCACGGATCCCTCCAGACCCATAGATCCCGGACCCATAGATCCCTGACCCATGGATCCCTCCTGACCCATAGATCCCTGACCCATAGATCCCTGACCCATGGATCCCCACAGATCCTAACCCATAGATCCCTCCTGACCCACGGATCCCTCCTGACCCACAGATCCGGGACCCATAGATCCCAACAGATCCCGGACCCACAGATTCAAACAGATCCCGGACCCACAGATCCCTCCTGACCCACGGATCCCGGACCCACAGATCCCAACAGATCCCTGACCCACGGATCCCTCCGGACCCACCGATCCCGGACCCATAGATCCCCATAGATCCTGGACCCACAGATCCCAACAGATCCCTGACCCACGGATCCCCATAGATCCCAGCCCCATAGATCCCCATAGATCCCTGACCCACGGATCCCTCCTGACCCACAGATCCTAGACCCATAGATCCCAACAGATCCCTGACCCACGGATCCCAACAGATCCCTCCTGACCCACAGATCCCCACAGATCCCTGACCCACAGATTCTTCCTGACCCACGGATCCCTCCTGACCCACGGATTCCAACAGATCCCGGACCCACAGATCCCTGACCCACAGATTCCTCCTGACCCACAGATCCCAGCCCCACAGATCCCCATGGATCCCTCCCAGCCCCACAGATCCCGGCCCCACAGATCCTTCATCACCCACAGATCCCCACGGATCCCCACGGATCCCTGACCCCCAGATCCTTCCTGACCCACAGATCCCCACGGGTCCCTCCCAGCCCCACAGATCCCCACAGATCCCTGACCCACAGATCCCCACAGATCCATCCCAGCCCCACAGATCCCCACAGATCCCTGACCCACGGATCCCAGCCCCACAGATCCCCATAGATCCCCATGGATCCTTCCTGCCCCACAGATCCCCATGGATCCCTGCCCCACAGATAGATCCCCACAGATCCATCCCAGCCCCACAGATCCCCACGGATCCATCCCAGCCCCACAGATCCCCAGGGATCCATCCAGCCCCACAGATCCCCACAGATCCCTCCCAGCCCCACAGATCCCCACGGATCCCAGCCCCACAGATCCCTACAGATCCATCCCAGCCCCACAGATCCCCAGGGATCCCTCCCAGCCCCACAGATCCCCACAGATCCCTCCAGCCCCACAGATCCCCACGGATCCCAGCCCCACAGATCCCTACAGATCCATCCCAGCCCCACAGATCCCCAGGGATCCCTCCCAGCCCCACAGATCCCCATGGATCCCTCCCAGCCCCACAGATCCCCACAGATCCCTGACCCACAGATCCATCCCTGCCCCACAGATCCCAGCCCCACAGATCCCCACAGATCCATCCCAGCCCCACAGATCCCCACAGATCCCTCCCAGCCCCACAGATCCCCACAGATCCCTGCCCCACAGATCCCAGCCCCACAGATCCCCACAGATCCCTGACCCACAGATCCATCCCTGCCCCACAGATCCCAGCCCCACAGATCCCCACAGATCCATCCCAGCCCCACAGATCCCCACAGATCCATCCCAGCCCCACAGATCCCGGCCCCACAGATCCATCCCAGCCCCACAGATCCCCATGGATCCCTCCCAGCCCCACAGATCCCTCGCCCCCCACAGATCCCAGCCCCCCATCCCCCCCCAATTAATCCAATTAACGCCCCTCTCCCTCCCCCCATTAACGAACCCCGCGGGGCCGAGCCGGGATTTTCCCAAATCCCCCGGGATTCGCCCCAGTTTTCGGGGATTTACCGGAATTCCCAGGATTTTCCCAATTTCCGGCGATTTCACCCCAAATCCCAAATTCCCCAAACCCGGGAGGGGTCGGAATCGAATCCCACAAATCCCAAATTCCCGAGAAATCCCCAAAAATTGCGATTTTCAACGCCAGAAACCCAAATTCCGCCCGTTTTTCCTCAAAACCGAGGATTTATTTTTCCTTCTTCCCCTGGCGGATTTAAAATCCGAAGGATTTTGGGGAAAAAAAGCCGGGATTTGGGAAAAAATCCGAGTTTTCCGAAGGGGGATTCGGGAAAAGGGAGGGGGCGCAGGGGAGGGGGGAAAATTTGGGGGATTTTTAGGGAATTTGGGGAAAATTTGGGTGAAATTCGCAGGAATTTGGGGAATTTTGGGGGAGATTTGTGGGAATTGAGAGGATTTGAAGGAATTTTGGGGGGAAATTTGTGGGAATTGAAAGAATTTGGGAGATTCCAGGGGAATTTTGGGGGGATTTGGGAGAATTTGAAGGGATTTGGGAAATTTGAGGGAATTTTGGGGGAATCAGGGGGAAAAATCAGGGAATTTGCAGGAATTTTGGGAATTTGGGGAAAAATGGGGAGAATTTGGGAAAAATGGGGAGAATTTGGGAAAAATGGGGAGAATTTGGGGAAAAATGGGGAGAATTTGGGGGAAAAATGGGAGAATTTGGGGAAAAATGGGGGGAATTTGGGGAAAAATGGGGGGAATTTGGGGAAAAAAGGGAAAATTTGGGGAAAATGGGAGGAATTTGGGAAAAAAAGGGAAAATTTGGGGAAAAATGGGAGGAATTTGGGAAAAATGGGGGGAATTTGGGGAAAAATGGGAAAATTTGGGAAAAAATGGGGAGAATTTGGGAAAAAATGGGGAGAATTTGGGAAAAATGGGGAGAATTTGGGGAAAATTGGGGGAATTTGGGAAAAATGGGGAGAATTTGGGGAAAATGGGAGAATTTGGGGAAAAATGGGGAGAATTTGGGGAAAATGGGGAGAATTTGGGAAAAAATGGGGAGAATTTGGGAAAAATGGGGAGAATTTGGGAAAATGGGGAGAATTTGGGAAAAAATGGGGAGAATTTGGGAAAAATGGGGGGAATTTGGGGAAAATGGGGAGAATTTGGGAAAAATGGGGGGAATTTGGGGAAAATGGGGGGAATTTGGGGAAAATGGGGAGAATTTGGGAAAAAAGGGGAAAATTTGGGAAAAATGGGGAGAATTTGGGAAAAAATGGGGAGAATTTGGGGAAAATGGGTAAAATTTGGGAAAAATGGGAAAATTTGGGAAAAATGGGGAGAATTTGGGAAAAATGGGGAGAATTTGGGGAAAAATGGGAGAATTTGGGGAAAAATGGGGAGAATTTGGGGAAAATGGGGAGAATTTGGGGAAAATGGGGAGAATTTGGGAAAAATGGAAAATTTGGGAAAAATGGGGAGAATTTGGGAAAAATGGGGGATTTGGGAAAAATGGGAGAATTTGGGGAAAAATTGGGGAGAATTTGGGGAAAAATGGGAAAATTTGGGAAAAATGGGGAGAATTTGGGAAAATGGGAGGAATTTGGGAAAAAAAGGGAAAATTTGGGGAAAAATGGAATTTGGGAAAATGGGGGGAATTTGGGGAAAAATGGAAAATTTGGGAAAAATGGGGAGAATTTGGGAAAAAATGGGAGAATTTGGGAAAAATGGGAGAATT